>RJWT010008322.1:15535-26594 GCA_004365215.1 Cuniculus paca | reverse complement strand
GATGGGAGGAGGGAGGTTTGTCTTTCGTTAATTTTATTTTGATTTAAGGCAGTGTGTTACCTGCAAAACAAAGCTGCCATCATATTTCAAATGTAGTTTTTCTAATTTGAAATGAAAAAGAAAAATGCTGTTTCTGTCAAAGCTCAAAATCAGGATTGAAAGCTGACCTTGTACTTAGGACAGATGAAGTACATATTTCATAACTTTGGTAATTACTACCTTCAGATTAATTGTGTGTGTGTGCATGTGTGTGTGTGTGCATGTGTGTGTGTGTGTGTGTGTGTGTGTCTGTGTGTGTGTAAGCCAGAGTCTCTCTGTGTTGGTCAGGCTCTCCACAAACTCATGGCTCAAGTGATCCTCCTTCCTCAGCCTCCTCTGTACCTGGCGGTACAGCATGTCTCACCACATCCAACTTCAGATTAAACTTGTAACATATTTCCAGAGTGTATTATTTTCTTTACATCTGTATTCATTCCTTAAAATTGGTTCCATGTGGTCTGCCTCTGAGTATTTTTGACTCTCAACTTATTCAAAGTAGTTCCTTGTAAGTTATTTTGACCAAACGGGGACCGTATCTTGCGAAACAATTAGCATTATATTAATGCATATCCTTAGAATGATCCTCTGATTCTCTAAAAATGGTCATTTCTGCAAATACTGTGCTCGATATCTTAGTATCTACGTTTGCACCTAAAGAAAATGTAGCTATAACTGTGAAGTCTCCTTGTTGATCAATCACTGTGTGTTCCTTTTGAAGGTTTTCTTTTATGGGTCGTATATTCCCTTGTTTTTCAATGCAGCAGAATATAAATGGCAACAATTTATATTTTTGCCTTGCCTTCTAGTTGTTCAACACAGCCATGCACATCCTCCTCTTTGAACCACAAAGCTTTTCAGGGAGTAAGGGCCAGAATTGTCTTCCAAGATTTGATCCCCAAATTTCACCTTTTGAGTCAGAATCTTTTTTCACCTTAGGTTAAAAGTGCTGAATTTCCCAGAGGTATATTAAATATAATAGAAAGCCTCATAGAAGGACAGTTTTTTAAAGAAGCAATGGAAGAACTTGCCTCATTGCAAGCACATTATATCCCTCCCGTGTGCCTTCTTCACACTCTTCTAGACAGCGTTCTACAGGTGAGAGCAAACTTAGGTCTGACAGTCTTTTTCAAAGAATGCCAAATTGGGACTTTTTTATGTTTATACTTTATTTTCTCTCTTCCCCTTTTATTAGGAAATGTAACATCCATTTGCTATCACCTTTTTTTTAACTGTATCTTTGTAGTACTCTGAGTGTTTCCAAGATAATTTTCTCTTGGGGGAAAAAAAAAGTTACTGATTTTTCCTATGGCAGTAATACATCTAACATAAAAATCAGATTAAAGTGATCTAGAATGCCACTGAGTAAATTACTCCTTTAGTACATTGATAATAGTCATTTTTATTTGGGACATAGACAGATTATGAACTTACTTCCTACTAAAACATTAGTAGCAGCTATTAAAAGGTAGCTTTGTAATTGTGTTCTTCAAGTGCCGATTTGAAAAAAATGACAGGCATAAGCTGTGTCAGACTGATGGTGATAAGTAAGAGTGTTATGTGAGAAGTTCTCACTGTGCCTTCCTTTCTGTGTTGACATTTGAACTATAATCATGAAAAGAAAAACATTTCGTATAAGTTAGTCCTAACAACTAGCATTACGTAATACATAGATACATATTTACAGTGTGCTTCTCTTTTAGTTTCACTGTTTTATTAGCTAATTATGACATTAGCATCTGATTTCCTTTGTCCAAATTTATATATTTGCCCAAAAAGTTAGGTCAGAATTATTCTAGTTGTAGACTAACTTAGCTGGTGATACTCCTTTTAGCAATAGTTTTATTTGTTTATTTCCAAATAATAGGATAACATAGATACATTTTCTGGTCGATACTTTGATATATTGTCAGCTCTTCTTCGTCTGCATCCTCCTTGGAAATCCCCAGCCATGTCCAGATATTACCTAGAGTTGTTTCAGTGTCCAACTTGTATGAAAGGATCCTGGTCTCTATTTGAAGCACTTATCAGGTAAGGAATTTTACACGTGAGGATGTGAAATTTTGTCCTGTTGTTTAACTGTGTTTCTGTTCGTTTGAGATGGTCTCACTATGTGGCCCAGGCTGATCTCAAACTTGTGAACTTCAGCGATCCTCTTGCTTCAGCCACCTGAGTACCTGGGGCTACAAGGGTGCACCAACACATCTATTGCCCCTGTTTACTTTTTTAGATCCTAATGAAAGAAATGTATTTCTTGTTTTAGAAAAATCATCTGTGCAGTATATTTATATGTTGTATTTATTGCAAAACTCCTTTGAAAAAGACAAGTCTACATTTATTGTGTTTGTCAGTCTGCTTCTTATAGTTAGTATAAGAAGTAGACTCATTAGCCACAGTTTAATTTGTAAACAAAGTTAAAAATTTGCATGTTTTTTTAAAACATGAAATATTTCAAATATGCCTATCATCAATTTTTTGTTCATTCAAAATGTAAATATTTGTAACTGTATACAATTTCTATTTCAGGGTTTTTGCTATATTTTTTCCGCTATAAATGTGAATTCTGAAACAGGACTTAGTGTTTTCTGAGTAGGTCATCTGTTTCAAGTCTCTGCACAGGAGGTCATCTGCCTAGACCTTCCTGTGTCTTCCAAATGTACTGTCCTCAAAATTCCTTTCTGTTCTCTTTATTCTCTTGTCTTCTCCTCATTAATAGGACTAACTGTTTTCTCATTCCTACTCTGATTTGATTCTCATTTCTACTTGAGTATTTGTTACTCTTTGGCCCAGTAAGATCTTTGTTTATATCTAAGTGTTCTATTTTGAGAGGCCCAGAGTGATGACACAGAAAGTGTAGATGGGCAAGCAAAGGTTACATTGGGTTAGCTCTTTGAGATCGTAAGGATTCCCCTACCAGTTTCATTAGGATATATTTGAAGTGAGCTAATCAGTGACCTAGCATGAATTTATTCCTTCAACAAATGTTTATTGAGTTTGTAAGGGGAACCAAACACGGTATTTCACTTTAGGGTTAAAAATATAAATAAAAATTAGTTTCTGCTCTTTAAAGATGATACAGCAGTACTAGCCCAACTTAAATAGAAGATGGGAGAAATACAGTTCATATATTCTTCTTAATTTCCAGATCGTCTCTTTTCTTCATTGCCATTGCCTTTATTTGAAAGCCCCTATTACTCCTCATGTACACTATTACAGTAGCTGTTACCTTAAAAGCAGATGCTCAGTCTTTCACATCTCTATTCTCAGTATCTCGTGTGATACCTAGAACATACTACATGTCTAGTAAAGACTTGAATAAATTAACTGATGCTACAGGAGATGAAATTTGGACAACTTTTTGTAATAAAGCAGAAATATTCAGGTTTTGTTTTCAAGTACTGTGTTTATTGGAGGGTGGCAGGGAGAAGGTACTGAAAGAAGTGACTCTAAATGAGGTGAGTGATATTAGTCTCTCTACTACTGTGTATATTTGAAATATTCCATGACACATTGCTTAAAAAAAGAAAGAAAGCTGTTATGTATCTCTGGTGATAGTCAAGTGCCCGAATAACTGGGGAGGGAGATGTTATGGAACCAATTCAAGTATTAAGAAAGTTGTTACACTGAATAGCTACTGAAGACTGTCCTGAGAATGTGGCATTCAGAAACAAACACAGATCCATTACTGTTGTAATCAATGAGAAACCTGGGAGACAGTAATACATATTGTCACTTCCATTCTCAGGAAGTCTTAAAGTTCATTAATATTAAGTTCTCTTTTAAAACATGCTGTCAAACTGTTACCCAACCCAGTAGCCACTAATGACATGTAACTATTTAAATTTAATGAAGATTAAATAATTAAAATATAGGTCCTCAGGTACAAAAGCCACATTTCAAGTGTCTACCAAAATGTACTTATCATCAGAGAAAGTTCTGTTGGACAGGTTTATGGTAGAAGTTAGAAAATAAAATACCAAATTCTTAAAACTCTAAAATTGGAGCCCTGTATAACTTTAATTTACTAAATAATGAAAAAGAAAATGATCATGGGTAACAATGAGAAGAACTTTAGCAGCTATTATAGACCAAGGGCACAACTAGTCATTTGGATCAAAAAGACCACAAAATTTCCAAGTCTTTGTTCTTATCAGTGTAATAAAAGATACAAAGTGAGAGTGCTGATCATTGTTAAATATCATTGAAAAATAGAGAAATTAGATCATGTTATTAAGAACTATGTTATATTCAACATGGTTTAATTTTTAAAGGAAGGAAAAGATTATTGAACTTGCTTTATATTTTGTTGAAAAGCTTATTAACAATATTCTTTTAAAAAGAACTTTTTGTTTACAAATTACTAAGTGATTTTTCTTGTAATAGTTTGTTGACTTCATATTTTGCAGGTCATGTCTTTTTAATGAAAATTTTTGTCATGAAATTTCACAAAACATTGACTCTAAGGTGCTCTACCTTACACTGCTCAAATTTTTCTTTAATTTGGTTGAAAGTGAAGTACAGCATTTGAGCCAAAAGTAAGTTTTAATTGCAAGAAGCATACTTTCCTACCTTTCTATTGTTTATATGTGTGCCATTTTTATAATCATTTGTATATTTATTTTAAAAAGTCATAAGACTTGCTTATGCTTTAAACTTGAATAGATTACTGTGTGTACATAATTGATGTTTTTTTCACTAAGGCGACTTTTTATATTTTGTCCTTTTTAATAATCTTTATTTTGACCTCTATTCAAAAATTGTTGTTTTTTTGATTTTTGTTTTTTTACGAAATATATATATATAATAACTCATGATCAAACTGAGCATAAAGATTTACTATTTGTTTATTGTTCATATTTTCATTAGGTTGAATGACTGTTCAGAGTCTCCGAGTCTGAAAATAACAGGAAAAGCAATTCTTCTTGAAATCTTTTGGTCGGGAAATGAAACTTCTGGGCTTTTGACCAAACCAGTAAATATGCTTTTGGAATGGACTATATATTCTTACAAAGAAAAATGCAAATCTGATGATGTAAGTGGGATTAATTTACAAGTGAATAAGTCTTTGAAAAATTACAATTAGTCATTTTTATCTGTAGGTTCCAAATTCATGAAATTAACTAAAGGTAGTTGAAAAATTGTTGGAAAAAATTGTGCTGGTACTGAACATATACAAACTTCTTTTTCTTGCCCGTGGTTCCTACAGTACCACAACAGTTTACATGGTATTTAGATTGTATTAGGTGTTTCAAGTAATCTAGAGAGGATGCGTGTAACTTACCTTCAGTACTGTGCCATTTAATGTGAGAGACTTGTGCATTCATAGTTTTGATATGTGTAGATTTTGGTATTTGAAATGGTACCCGGAACCAATCCTCTGTACAGACGGATGACTGAATTACTGTAATTTTTCCTCTTACTTTCTTGTTTGTATTACTTGAAAAAGTTAGAATGGACCCAAACATACCATTATTTTTTATTTAATTTATCTAGTCTTAATGTAAAAAGTCTTTAGAGGGCAGTTTCTTCTCTCATTTGGTGGTAGCAGCCAAGAACACTTACCTGATCATTACTGATGTGAAATCCGTAGTTATGTACCATTCTAAATGTTTGACTTTTATACATTTCAACTTATAAGGAACTATTGTTAAAAAAGGGGGTGGGGTCTGGGTATTTAGCTCAGCGGCCTAAGCGCCTGCCTGACAAGTGCAAAGTCGTGAGTTCAATCCCCAGTGCCGCAAAAAAAAAAAACAAAAAAAAAAAGCAGTTACCTTTTTGCATGTTGCTTCCTGAAATAGTTCTTTATAAGTAGATTTTGTCTGTCATTAGAAATTTAACAGTGATTGTATTTGTGTATCTGTAGTGTAACTTGAAAAAAATTTATATATTTTTGTTGGTTTGTTTTTACAGTACATAATAATTATAATCAAAATTAAATGTAGTAAAATATGTAAGATGCTAAGCTGGGTCCCAAGATAATTATAAATGAATTTTTATACAAACTTGAGGAGTGTGAAGAAATATACACTAGGCCAAACAAGGCAACCAAGAATTCATGATAGATGGTACAGTCTCTTTGAGTTGCATCAAACCACAAAAGTAGACCCTTAAAACGTGTTGTGACAGGTAAGACACACTAAGGGTTCATATTCATGATGTATAAATGTTACTCATAAATGAGACAGTCAACCCAATGGAAAGTAAACACAGGTTAGGGGTTTTTTTTGTATCATACTCTTACTTTTGTACATGCATATATTTTGATAATAATTACCCAGCTTTCTCTCCCTGAACACCCTTTTGCCTTATACCCTTCTTATCTAATAATAGTATCCCTTCTATTTGTCATCTTTAGTTTTTATCTTTTTAAATTCCATGTATTAGCAAAAACAAATGATAGTTACTTTTCTGAGCTTGACTTACTTCACTTACCTGATGTGATGATCTCTAATTCTATCCACTTTCCTGCAAATACATTTTCTTTATGATTGGGTAATATATATATGCCAAGTTTTCTGTACCTTTTCACACATTGATGGGCACCTAGGCTGGTGCCATATCTTGGCTATTGTCACTGTGCCACAGTAAACACAGGCATGCAAGTATCCATCCTGTAGTGTGCTGACTTGAACTCACCGTTGGGTGTATACCGCAGAGTGGTATTGCTTGGATCATGTGGTGGCTCTGTTGTTAGTGCTTTGAGGACTTGCCATACTAATTTCATAGTGTCTCTCCTCTCTTGCCCCTGTATCCTTACTAGCATTTACTGTTTTTGTATTCTCAAGGGTAGCCATTCTGACTAACATGAGGTAAAATTTCAATGTAGTTTTGATTTGCATTTCCTTAATGACTAAATATGTTGAACATTTTGTCATGTACTTGCCATTAGTACTTCCTTTACTAAATGTGTATTTAATTTGCCCATTTATTGATCAGGTTATGTTTTTTAATTTTTGAGTTCTTTATATATTCTAGATATTAACCTTCAATTAGAATAGTAGCTAGAAATATGTACTCTGGTTCTGTAGGCTGTGTCTTTTACTCTTGATTCTTTTGCTGTGCAGGAATTTTTTATTTGATATAGTCACATTTGTTGATTCTTACTATTTTTTCCTGTGCTGTTGAAGTCCTTTTCTGCACATCTTTCTGTACTGGTCACTTTACGTGTTCCCACTGTATTTTTTTTTCCCCTGGCACCGGGGATTGAACTCACGACCTCGCGCTTGCCAGGCATTCACTTAGGCCACTGGGCTAAATTCCCCGGCCCCACCCTCTGTATTTTCTTCTAGCAGTTTCAACCTTTGAAGTCTCATGCCTAGGTCTTTGATCTGTTTTGAATTGATCATTGTATAGGTGAGAAAAAGGGATCTACTTTGAATCTTCTACATTTGGATGTTCAGTTTCTCCAACATCATTTGAGAAAGGGTTGTCTTTTCTCTAGTGTATTTTTTTGTCCCCTTCGTCAAAACTCAACTGGCTATAATTGCGTGCATCTGTTTCTTGGTGTCTCTATTCCATTGACCTACATGTCTCTTTGTCGGTGAGTACCATGCTGTTTGTATTACTATGGCTTTGTGGTATATTTTGAATTTGAATGTTACTGATACCTCCAACATTGCTATTTTTGCTCAGATTTGTTTAGGCTATTCTGGGTTTTTATAATGCACATGAATTTTAGGATTGTATTTTCTGGTGTTTTGAAGAATGCCACTGGTATTTTGATGGCAATTGCATTGAGTCTGTGGATTGTTTGTAGTTCTATGACCCTTTTAAAAACATAGATTCTATCATTTCATGAATAAAATAGTCTTTCTAACTTTTAGTGTCTTCTTGAATTTCTTTCTCCAATGTACTGTAATTTCCATTGTAGAGGCTTTGGTTTTATGGTCTCTGAAGTTGTGGTGAATGGACTTATTTTTGTGATTTTTTTCTCACCTACTTCATTATTGGTGTACAAAAAAAAACTATGGATTCCTTTTTTCTTTTAGTGAATGTGTTGTGTTTATTTTGTGGAATCAGGACATGCATATAACATATCTTGATCATTTTCAATCTCCATAATCTGGCCCCCCAACCCAAACATGATCCTGTTCTGTGTCTCCCAGAGTCTGCCTTTTATTTTCCTGTCATTCTTTATCTATTTGCTTTCTTGTATAAGACAAAGCAAGCAATAATTGACTTTGTGAATCTGATTGATTTCACTTAGCATGATGTTCTATTCCCCTCCCATTTTCCTTCCATGTGTCACTTGACAGGCATTTGTGTGGTTTTCACAGCTTATAAATTGTGAATTGCACCACTGTAAACATGGGTGTGCGTGTATTGCTATAATATCCTGTTTTTAATGCTAAAGAGTGGTATAGCTGTTCCTATCATGTTTCTACTTTAGTTTTTCAAAGCCCCTCCACATTGATTTCCAGAGCTATTGTTCTAGTGTACGTTTTCACCAGCAACGTAAGAGTTTCCTTTTCACTGCATCCTCGTCAGCATTCATTGTTTTTTTGTATTATTGATGATGGACGTTCAACTGGGGTGGGATGGAATTTCAGTAAAGTTCTGATTTGTATTTTCCTCTTGGCTAAAGATATAGAACATCTTTACTTTTCTCTTTTTCTTTTTTTTGGGGGGAGAGATGGGACTCCTTTTACTTTTTCTTTTGAGAAATATCTGCTAGTTTTAGTTTTGTTGCCCATTTTTGATTAATTTTATTTGTTTCGTGTTCTTTATTCTAGACATTAAATTTCTATGAGAAGTTAGCTAGAAAAAATGTTTCACCCATTCTGTAGATAATCTCTTTATTCTCATTGTTTCCTTTGCTGTTCAGAAGCTTTTTGATTTGATGTAATCTCATTTGTTTTCTTGATAATATTTTTGGTGCTCATGGTGTTCTACTCAGGAAGTCTTGACCTGTCCCTGTAGCTTCAAGTATTTCCACTGTGTTGCCTTCTAGTACTTTTGGTGTTTCCAGTTTTATGTCTAGGTCTTTGATCTATTTTGATTTGCTTTTATTTACTACAGAATGATAGGGGTTTAGGCTCAGTTTTCTGCAAATGGATGGATAGCAGATTTTCCCAGCACCATTTGTTAAAGAGGTTGTTTTTTCTCCAAAATATGTTTTTGGTCACTTTGTCAAAACTCAGGTATCTATAGGCACATGGGTTGCTTTCTGTGTTTTGTATTACATTGGTCTACATGTCTGTTTTTGTGACCATACCATTCTATTTTTATTACTGTGGCTTTGTAGTTTAACTTGAAATCCAGTGTTGCTTTTTGTTCAGCATTGCTTTGGCTATTTTAGGATTCCATGTGAATTTTAGGTTCTTTTTTCTAGGTTTGTGAGGAATACTGTTGGTACTTTAATAGAAATTGCCTTGAATGTATAGATTGCTTTTGGTATTATGGCCATTTTGACAATATTAGTTTTGACAATCCATGAGAGGTCTTTCATTTTTTAATGTCTTCTTCAGTTTCTACAGTGTTCAGTAATTTTCATTATAGAGGTCTTTCTTCTTTGGTTTAGTTAATCTCTAGGTATTTAAATTTTTTGAAGCTATTGTAAATGCAGTTGCTTTCCTGATTTCTTTCTCAGCAGACTCATAATTATGTACAGGAATACTGTTGGTTCGCTTGTTGATTTTGTGTCCTGCAACTTTACTGAACTTATTTATCAGATCCGGAAGTTTTCTGATGGAGTTTTTTTGGGTGTTCAGTGTAAAGAATTACATTGTCTGCAAATTGCTATAATTTAAATTCTTACTTTCCTGCTTGAATTCCTTTTATTTCTTTCTGTTGCCTAATTGCTGTGTTTAAATTTTCAAGCATTACATTATATAGGCAGGAGTGGTCCGAGTGGATACCCTTGTCTTGTTCTTATTTTTCCCATTCAATATATTTGCTGTGCTTTTGTCATACATTGTTTTTATCAGTTTGAGGTAAGGTCTTTCTATGCCTATTATCATTAGGGTTTATATTATGAAGGTATTCGGGATTCAGCTTTTCCTGTATTAATTGAAGTGGTCATGTGATTTTTATCCTTGATTCTGTGTGGTATACTACATTTATTAATGTAATTAATCTGTTGAGCCATCTTTGCATCCCTCGGTTAAAACCAACTTGCACATGATGAGTGATCTTTTTAATATGTTGTTGTATCTTCTTTGCAAGGATATTATTGAGGATATTTGCATTTACGTTTACCAAGGATATTTGTCTATAGTTTTTTTTTCGTTGAGTCCTTATCTTGATTCGTTATCAGGGCAATGCTAGTTCATGGAATGAATTTAGAACCATTTATTTTCTTTCAGTTACATGAAAAAAGTTTGAGAAACACTGATGTAAGTCTGGTGAAATTCAGTAGTAAATGTATTGGGTCCTGGACTTTGCTTGGCTGGTAGAGTTTTTATTACTGTATCAATTTCATTGCTTATTAATGGCCTACTTAAGTGTTTTTCTATCTCCCGGGTTCAATTTTGGTAGATCTTATATGTTAGGGTTAATCCATTCTGGAATTTTCCAATTTATTGAAATATATATTTTCAAAATAATTTCTGGTAATCTTAGATTTCAATGGTGTCTTTTTCACTTCTAATTTTACTAAAGTAGACCTTCTGTCTCTTTGTTTTGATGAGTTTGGCTAAGGGTTTATTGATCTTGATTATCTTTATTGATCCTTTGTATTGTTTCTCTCATCTCAATTTCATTAATTTCCACTCTGATCTTTATTGTTCCTTCTACTACTTTTGGATTTTGTTCTTGTTTTTCTAGAAACTTAAGTTGTATCATTGGGTTATTTGGGATTGCTTCATTGGGCCCCACAGATTCTGATATATTGTATTTCCATTATCATTTTATTATCCAAATTTTTAAATTTCTTTCCTGATTTCTTCCTTGACCATTATTATTCAGTCTTCTATGTGTTGGTATAGTATCTGTGATTTCTGTTTTTGATTTCTAGTTTAATTCCATTGTGATCTATTAAGATACATGAGTTTATTTCAGTTATTTTGTATTTGTTGAGACTTAC
>RJWT010008322.1:0-15435 GCA_004365215.1 Cuniculus paca | reverse complement strand
AGTGAAGTCCCAACTGTGATTGTATTGGTGTCCATTGTCCTTTGTATCTTACAGTGTTTGTTTTGTGAATTTGGGTTTCCAGTGTTTGGTGCCTATATATTTATAATTGTTTCCTCTTGATGAATTATACCCTTTACTAAGTGATCTTCTTTGTCTCTTCCGACCAGCTTTGAAGTCATCTTTGCTGAGTGTAAATATAGCTAGGCCTGCCCACTTACTATTGGTCTCTGGTTGCTTCGAGTATCATTTTCCATCATTTCCTTTTCAGTCTGTCTGTATCTTTGCAAAAGAGGTGAATCTCTTTGCAGGCAGCATATAGATGGGTGTTACGTTTTGATCTAGTCTTCCAGTCTAACTTTTTACTGGAGAGTTAAGATCTTTTATCTTGTTATGGAAAGGTATATGCTAATTCCTGTCAATTTGTTGTTTTTCCAGTTTTTGTTCCTTTCTGTTTCTTATTTGTTTTGTTTCCAAGTGAGGTTTATTCTTTAATTTAAAAAAAAAAATATTTGTTAGTCCATGTTTACAGTATATAATGCTTACATTCCTTGTGTGGAATTAGTGCATGTACCTGACACATTTTTATTCCTTCTTTCATACACTTTCTTTCCCTTTCCCTCCATCTGTTGACTCCCTTCCCATTTGAGTAAGATCTATGTCTCTAGCTCCTTTGTCTTGTTTTTATTTTGTTCTTCATTTATAAACTGGTTTTCTCATGTAAGAGAAACCATGTGATATTGAAGCTTGTGTGTCTGATTTATTTCACTTAATATTATGATCTCAAGGTGCATCCATTTTCGTACAGATGACTCAAGGTTAAGTTTACTCTTTGCCTTGCCTTGTGATTCTTGTTCTCATCCTCTGTGTTAAGATTTTTGCAGTGCACAGTGGCATAGGCAGGTAATCTGAGCACTCAGGAGGCTGAGGTAGGAGGAGCATTGCTAGTTTTGGAGGCTATCTTGGGCTTCATAGTGAATTCAAGGGCAGCCCGAACTACATAATGAGACTTTGTCTTAAATAACAAAACAAACCAAAAACTCCAAAGATACTCTTTTTTTTTCAAAGATATTCTTTTAAATATTTTCTGATTTACTTACTTGATACTTGTGATTTCTTTACTTTTATCACAGAAGTTCTCTCTTGCTGTGGGGTTTTTTTTGGAGGGGGTGGCCTTTATTATCTTCAGTTATAAACCTTTAACTACTTTCTTCAAGGCTTTGTTGTGAAAAGGTACTGAATTCTTTTCTTCTTTCAATTTTTTGTTAGTATTTTATAGTGATATACAGAAATTCATCAGGAGAGAACCGAAACATACACTAATCATATGTTACTGAATTTTATTGAAGGCCTTTTGTCATTTGAGATGACCATGTGATTTTTATCATTAATTCTATTTGTGCGGGATATTTTGTTTATTGATTTGCATGTGATGAGTCATCTTTATATCCCTGGAATGAAGCTATCTTCATTGTGGTGTATGGTCTTTTTAGTGTGTTGTTAAATTCTATTTGTAAGTATTTTATTAAGGATTTTTATGTTTTATGTCTGTATTTCTCAAGGATATTTATCTATAGTGTGTGAGTGGGGGGGGGTGTTTTCTAATCTGATTTTGGTGTCAGGGTGATTTGGCCTCATAGGATAAGTTTAGAATTTTGCCTTCCCTGTTTCATGGAATAGATTGATAAGCAAGAGCATTGGTGTTAGTTCTTCCTTAAAGGTCTAGTAAAATTGAGCAGTGAATCTCTCTGATTCATCCTGGACTTTTCATTGTTAGGAGACTTTCTGTTACTGCTTCAGTGTCATTACTTGTTCTTGATCTGTTTAGATATTTTGCATCTAAAATGGTTCACTTTTGGTGACTTACATGCATTTCTTCTTGATCTCCAATTTATTGGAATACAGGTTTTCAAAATAGTGCCTCGAGATCTTCTGAATTTTAGTGTTGTCTTTTAAATGATGCCCTTTAATCTCTAATTGTATTGACTTGAATCTTCTCTTTCCTTTGGTTTGTTTGGCAAAAAGTTTATCAATCTTGCTTATCTTTTCAAAGAACCAATTCTTTGTTTCATTGAGTCTTTGTATTTTTTTAAGTCTCTTTCATTCATTTTAACTCTGATCTTTTTTATTTTTTTCTGTTGGATTTGGTTTTTTTGTTTGTTCTTGTTTTTGTAAGACCTTGAGATGCATCATTAGTTATTGGAGAGATTGCTCTGTTTTGTTGTAGGCATTCATAACTATAAAATTTCCTTTTAGAAAATAAGTTGTTAGTAGGCTGTTCATGGGTAAGAGATACAAATGTGCAGTCATAATTGAAGAATATGAAATTTTAAAACATATATAACATATGTATGTGTATAGAGAGAGGAGAGAGAGCATGCACTTAGTATCCTAACTATTCTCAAATACTTTTATATATTATCCCATTTATTCTTTACAATATTCTGTGAGTTAGCATTAATGACCTTTTTATTTTATGAGTAGAAAAAACTGAAAACCAGAAAGGTTAAATAAATTTTGCAAGTTTGCAGAGAAATTAGATCTCTTTAACCTCGTAACAAGGCATTGTCATCTGAGCTTTATGACATCATCTGTGTCATTAAATGAATTATTTTTGTCTTATAAAACTCTAATTTAATTTTTTTTATTTTAAAGAGAATAAAACCAAACAAAATAAAGCAGAATAAAGCCAATCATAACAAAACAGTGAAAGTGGTACAGGACTTCAAAATAGGACAATAGGAAATCAACAATGGCTACCATAATGCCTCTTGTTATCTTCAGAATTGCTGCCCATACCATCAGACATAATAAAATCAAACAAAACAATATTGACTAAAACAAAACAATAAAATGGAACAGAACAAAACAGTCAGAACAATATTGGATTTCAAAAACAAGACAGAAGAAAATTCCCCGTATTTGCTGTATTGTATATTATTATCCTCTTAATAGATGCTCAGACTACTGGCCTTAGGCCTGCAAAGTCAATCACGTAATACGAGCATTAAGTTGTTTTTGTACCTCAGTTGCTGTCAACTCAGCCTGTCCTCCAAATCAGCTGATTGCTCACAGGTTGGGTGGGGAAGCGAGGGTGGTAGGTTGGTGTTCTCATCTCCCAGCCTGCGTACCAGTTGGCTCACAGGAAGGAGGAATTGGCTTCTTGTTTCTCCTCCCAGGCCCAGCATGGCTTCTGCCAACTCACAGGAAGGGCAGATTGGCTTGTTTCTCCTCCCAGGTCCTGCATTGCTTGCGCCGGCTCACAGGAAGGGTGAATTGGCTTCTCATTTCTCCTCCTAGACCCAGCATGGCTTCTGATGACTCATGAGGAAGGGCGAATTGGCATTTTCTCCTCCTGGGCCTTTTCTTATAAAACTTTAAGTAATTTGTAACGTACAGTGTTGATTAGGATGCAAGGAAAAGAATTCAATCTGATCTATAGGAGGGACTGTCAAAATTTAATGCTCAACATACGTTATAATACCTATACTTGTACATATGCATATGATTGTATAAGAATGTACTTTGTCGCTGGGGGTGTAGCTCAGTGGCCTAAGTGCCTGCCTGGCAAGTGCAAGGTCATGAGTTCAATCCCCAGTGCTGCAAAAAAAAAAAAAGAATGTACTTTGTCATGTACCTAATGATATGAAATAGTAACAACATAATTTCCTAAGTTGTAGTTAACAGTGAAATTATTATGTACAAGTCTCTGATATTCTGTTCAAAAAGTATTTTATGTTATGAAAGGATGAATTCTGTCTAGATAGGCTGACAAGGAATGGTGTCCATTATATGCCATTAACTAAAAGAAAAAAAGTAAAATTTCAGAATATTTTCTGTAATAAACCTTCACTAGTAACATAAGTAAGTAAAGAAGGAAAACATTTAAAGTACATCACAATGCATCATGACATTTTGGGTGCATAGTAATATTTGTCACCTTTTTCTTTTCAAAATGATACACTTTTGAGGCTTTATGGTCTACTTTTTTGGGTGATACCAATTTCTGTTTTAGTTTTTAAATTTATCTTCTATCTTTAATGTTTAGATCTTTTATTCCTTTTAATCTTTGTTTCTAATATCTAATGTGCTACAGATTTGATATTTTAAGAGAAGATACACTTATTTTTTACAATATTTTTGTTGTGAATTTTAATTTCTCTTCGACCCAGTAGAGATCTTAAAAGGATGCTTTTAAAATTCGGAATGGATTTTTGTTACCGTGAGTCAATTTTGTTTGTTTGGCTGTGCTTTTCTTTGTCACTTTCTTTTTTTTTTTTATTTTGTTTTATGGAGAAAAGATAAGACAAAATTTCCTAACAAAACAATAGGAAAAAAACAACAGCTAATACATTGCCAATTGTTATCTTTAAAGTAGTTATTCAGAGTACAAGATATGGGCATTAAAATTTTCTCCAATTGATATTAGCACGAACCTTCCCTTCTAGTGAACTAAGAGACACTAATAATATAACTGATTCACTTTTTCCCCCCTTTTTTAAACTTCCATCCTTTCCTCTCCCCCCACATCCTCATTCCCCTTTCCCTTTGAATAATTTCTTCCTATCTCACAATATCTGTTGTACATTTTAGACCTTATTCACTCTTTTAGTTTCTCACACAAGGGAGACAATACAGTGTTTACACATGCAAGTCTGATTTACTTCACTTACAAGTATGGGCTTAAGTTGAATCCATTTACCTTTAAAAGTCTCAAGTTTGTCCTTCTTTATGTCTCATTAGTACTTCATTGTATAAAAATGCCACATCTTTTTTAACCATTCCTTGGTTGATAGGTATTGGGGTCGTTTCCAAGATTTAGCTATTACAAATTGTGCTGCTATAAACATGGGTGCACATACCTGGCTGTAGTATGATGTTTTTGATTCTTCAGGGATGACAACCAGAAGGGGAGTAGCTGGGTTGAGTGGGTCCTCTAATTCTAGCTTTCTGAGGAATCTCCATACTGATTTCCACAGTGGTTGTACCAGTCTGCATTCCTACCAACAGTGGAGAAGGGTTCCTTTTTCCCCACAGCCCCTCCAGCATTTATTATTGTTGATTTCTCAATGATAGCCATTTTTTATGGGGTGATGTGGCATCTCAGTGATATTTTAATTTCCATCTCTTGAATGACCAGTGATGTTGAACATTTTTGCATATATTTGTTTGCCATTTGTATTTCTTCATCTGAGAAGTACATATTCATCACAGATGCCCACTTGTGAATTGCATGGTTGAATTTGGGGGTGCTGATTTTTTCCACTTCTTTATTGTTCTAGATAGAAGTCCTTTATCTGAGGGGCAACTGGCTAAAAGTTTTCCTCACTCTTTCATTCGTCTTTTCACTCTGTTGGTGATTTCTTTCGATGTGCAAAAGCTTTTTAATAAGATGAGATGCCAGTTGTTGGTTCTTTGAATTATTTCCTGTGTAGTCTGGGTTTTATTCATGAACTCTCTGACTATACCTATGTCTTCAAGATTTCTACCTACTTTCTCTTCCAATAGATTTAGTGTTTCTGTTTTAATATTTAAATCATTGATAAATTTGACTTTAGTTTAGTGCATGGTGATAGACATAGTTTTGACTTTGGCATGTAGAGAGCCAATTTTTCCAGCAGCATTAATTAAAGAATCTTTCTTCCAGTGACCATGTTTGGCCCCTTTGTCAAAGATAAGGTGGCTGAGTGTTTATAATTGTGTCTGTATCTGCTAATCTGTTCCACTGATCCACTGATCGTCAGGTCTGGTTTTTTGGGGGGTTTTTGTTTTTTGTTTTTCCTAGTACCATGCTGATTTTATCACAATAACTTTGTAATATAATTTCAAATCAGGGATTGTGATGCCCCTTGCCTTACCTTTGTTTTCCAGAATTGCTTTTGTTATCCTAGGTCTCTCCTGTTTCCAAATGAATTTTAGAAATGTTTTCTCCAGTTCTGTGAGATATTCTAACAGTATTTTGATTGCATGAAATCTGTGTAACAGTTTTGGGAATAAGACCATTTTCACTATATCGGTTCTTCCTATCCAAGAGCAAGGGATATCTTTCCATTTTCTGACAAATCATAGTTAATGTAGTTTATGTGATTCTTCTTTTGGGAACTTACAGAAAGTTTCTTTTTGGTCCCTTGTATGATGAGGCGCCAGAATCTGTTTTCTCTGTGGTCTGCAATGTTCTCTGTCACCTACTAATCAACTCTTCTTAATCTGGTGTATGGATATTTTCATTTTTTAAGTTTCTGCTTTGTACCTACTAATGCTATCCCCTCTTTCATGATTGGTGCATCATCCTAACTGGTTGTTAGGTAATATTTTACAGTATTTAGAGATAGTAAGTGTGGTAATTAGGGTAGAGAGCTCTGGTGTTAGGCCATCCTGAAGTCTCTTTCGTATAAGGAAAGTTCTTAGGTGACCTGTCTTCAGATATTTTCTGAAATCACTGTTTCTCATCTACTATTTAAATTTAAATGAAACTTACATCACACTTTCACTTCATATCCTTCATGGGTTGTGTATGTGTGTGGTTTTGATTTGTTTCTTTTGTGTACTTACAGTACTCTAGATAGATCTTTTCATTATTTTAACTTACTGGTTCTCTTCAGTTGTGCCTAATATGTTGTTAAAACATGATAACCTCATTTTTAACTTTCGTATTTTTTATAGTTCTAGAGTTTTTTACTTTCTGCTATGACCCGTTTTTATTTTCTAGTACCAAGGTTTTCTTTGTTTTTTGAAAGTGGCAGTAACAGTTATTTTACAATCTATATCCGATTATTTCAGTATCTGAAGTTTTGGTAGGTCTGTTTCTATTGTTGTTCCTCATATTTCCTTCTTTTGTGTTTTTTATTTTATCTTACATCTTTTATTTTCTCTCAATTTAGTTATCGCTTGCTGTGTGCTGTAAATTGCATTGGAAAAGTTAATTATGGAAACTGTGTAACAGGGACCAGAGAATCCTCTTCTAGTTAGAATTTGTTTACTTCTAACGGATACCTGTGTACACTACTAGTCTAGGACTACTATAATCCAGTCACTATGTCTGAGGGGTCCTGAATAGTCTAAGGGAAACAAAAGGCAACAGATAATATGATTTTGCTTTGATTTACTCTTACTATTAGGGTGAAGCCTTGGCTTATTGGGAATTAGGCCTTAGACCAGTGATGGTGAACCTTTTACAGCTTTCAGTGATACAAACACCCTGCTATGGCATGTTTGCCGTAGATTTGCCACCATTGCTTAAACTATGACTTTAAAAACAAACAAACCAAAAAAAAAAAAACCTTTGTTTTCTAGCTCCACAAATCACAGTTGTATATCTCAGCTTCTTGGTTTATTTTTAATTTATGTATGTTTGTAATCTATCTCAGCTCTTTTGATTGAATTAGAGAAAGTCCTCAGGGTAGAGTCCTCTAGCTTTGTCTACCTTGCCTTGGCTTTTACCTTCTTCTAGGCTCTGGCCTCGTAATTGCTAATAACTTGTCTCTTTCTCAGAAGATATTTTTTATATTTTATCCAATATTTTTGGTTTTCTAAAAATTACTAGAACTCCCCAGCCTTCTATTAACAGAATCATATGTCGTTGTTGGTTTTTAAAAATTGTGGTCAAGAAATGTCAGAGATTGCACCTAGGCATAGTTAGACTGCCTTGTGATTAAGCAGTCCTATTTTGTGACTACACCCAGGTGGGTAGGTACTTTCCTTTCCATGTGTCTGATTTTAGAAGAAGTATGATAGTGCAGATATGTGAAAATAGAAAATATTCATCTGAACTTGAACTGTATTGCACTGCCACTTTTCTGCTTATTTACTTTTTATACAATAGAATCATTCAAGGTGGAAAATATTTCTTCATGATAGAGCATTTCTTTTTTCATCAATATGATTTCATATATGAAATTGCTCACTTATAGCTGAAAACAATGAAAAAACTGACGTTTTCACACTTTTACTAAATCATCAAAGGACAACCACAGAAACACTGATGTAAATAGTAACAGATTTATACATATTTAACTTGAAGATTTTTGTTCAAATTTATAAATAAGAGCAACATATTTGAGAAGCAATCTGCAATAAATTGTAGCATCAGTTGTAATATGAAAACTGGTTTTAAATTTTGCAAATTAATATTTTATTTAACATTTGAATTGCTTAAATTCACATAAAGTGCTTTTTTTTTTTCTGTATTACCTTTCTGTTAGAATTCATTCTTGCACTTAATTAAATCTTTTTTGGCAGTTTCCAGTTTAAAGAATTCCATGCATGTTCACAGACATCATTTTCCGTACTGTAAAGCATTTGTTTCTTGATTTGCTGCGTTGAAGCATTCAATTTAAGTCATTAGCTAAACAGAAGTCCTCAGTTTATGCTAATATTGTTTTGTCATGATGTCAATCAGCAAGTATTACAGAGTGACACAATGGCAGTGAATTTCATTGTCATTAATCTGAGAAAGCTTTGGGCTTTCCTTGGCAAAGAGCAGAGGTGGGCTGTGTCAAGGTTGTGGAGGAGGTGCAAATTTTAGTAAGCTTTGGTATTACTCCCACATTTCTTTGAGATGTCCTTAAGTGCTATTTAAGCATAGCCCTACAATTATAGGTAGAAATGGAAGCTAGCTTATATTTAAAGATAAGAAAATTGAGGCTGAAGAGTTTAAGTAACTTATTCAAGGTGTCACAGCTTGTTAAAGCAAAGCTTGACTAGAGGCCAAGTGCCTGCAGTAGCACACTTTCTCATGTTTCAAATGCCAGTGTTTAAAGCGGGAAGAGACACAGTGTGTGAGTTATGTATGCGTCTTTCCAACAGAGTAGTTTGTCATGTCCTGCAGTGCGCGTTTGATGGAAATTCCTAACCTGGGACTCAGGGGGACACAATGCTAGTTGGTTCTGTGTTGCTGAGTACTGTTTTGGGAAGAGCTCTAAGTTTATTAACTGGAGATTACTTTTACTGACAGATAATGGTGAACTGTGTTTACGGGGTATTTGGTAATAGAGTTTAACACATTAAGAAACGAGTTTTCAGGGAAATACATGTCATATCTGCAAATCATTTTTATCTTTATTTATTTGTTAATTTTTAGAGTACTCATGTTATTTCAGTATTCCAAGAAAGTCATTTTTCTTTGATAATTGTTGTGCTTTTCTTATAATCCTCTTGTGAAGCCTATGTATCCACCATACTGGAATCTTCTACCAGTGTGTTCATGCAGTGAGTACAATCCAGGGAGGGCATAGTGTCTTGGCTCTGTGATCATAGAGCGTCTCATAGTTAAGAATATATATATTATGAAAGTATCCAAAAGCCCAATTTGAAAGTCTTTTTACGTAGGAATTTACTGTTATGGATACTTAGTAATGTGCGTGTTAATGACATACAAATAAGAATAACTTTGATAGGCTCTTCATTAGGATGGTAAAGAAGATATAGTCATGCCAGGCACTGTGAGATATGCCTGTAATCCCAGTACTCTGGGAGTGCTTATATAGGGGCTCAGCAAGGTGGAAGGGAGTGGTGCTGTCACCTACCCACAGATTCTGACCAGGTAGCATCAGACTCTGTGCTTTGGCCCCAGATCAGAAGAGTTTTCTTTCTTTACATGTTAACCATGAAGTTTAAAATCCCCTCAGCCCTGTGCTTCAGAATCTTTCCTCGAGATTAGTATCAGGCCCTGCCAGAATGTAGTGTGCTACCTTATAGTGTGATGGGGCACTAGAGGACCTGAACGCGTACTACTAATCCTCCCCGAGGCTTTCCTTCAGTCAACACTATTCGGCAAGCCTGATGTACATGCTGCTCAATTATTTGCCTTTGTGCACACAACAAACTGGAAATAGAGAACTTTCCATTGAAATCACTTGTGTAATTGTTCCTGAGGAAATGATGTCATAATAAAATACTGTATGGGCCTATAAGAAACTGGTTTGCTAAGGGCAGGAGAAATAAATCCACTACTCACTGAGGGTTCTGAATGTTAGGAATTTCTACGCTACGAATCATGTTAGGAATACTGTAGTATTGTGGTGCAACAGAACAGTTGTAGTCTATATGGATACCATTGAAATCTTTTTACATACCCTCTACCCAACTGTTGAGTGACTTTTTTTTTAATGTGTGCAGCACACCTAGACAGTAAGTACTAAGAATATACAAATTTCAAGTAGTTATAATTTCATTTTGAAACAGTGTTTATGTTTAAATTTAATATGTTTAGTTTTTTTTTAACTTGTCATAATTTATACCAAATTCTGTGATTTAGAATATTTTTTAAACATAGGGTAAAACACACTGGAAGTAAGGTTTTTGTGCCTTGCTATATTTTATAGAAATTTAATATTTATTATGAAAGTGATAATATAAAATAGTATTCATACTTTAAAATCTGATCTGTACTACTAGAGAAGAAGAGAATTGAGGAGGGGGAGGAAGGCCTGGGGGATTATGGGAAGATGAAATGATCCATTTACCTTATACATATATGAATGTATCAAATAGAAGCCTATTAAGCCATGTAACTAATATGAAATAGAAAATAAATTGCCATAGGGCTTACCCCCCCCACACACACACATATATACAAACTGATCTCTGTACATCTCCACATTATGTAGTATGTAAAATATAATTTGATAATTACAATTTGAATCAGTCTTCTTCTTTGTATAAATTTGCTAATGCTTTTATTCATGGTATTTTTCAAGGTTTTTTTTGGAAAATGTCTTTTAGAGAAATGTAAAGGGAAATTCGCTACTTGTTGGATGGTAAAAGTAGCAAATGTCTGCTTTCATAGTCTTCCATATATTCCTGTTAAGAGAAATCCACAGAAGCCAGATGTTTCCTTATTGTTTTAATGGAATTAGCACCTAAGTAAACTACCTGATATCATCGAATAAAATTATTTTACCAATTTGTTGTAAGCTGTTCACGTATGTCCCTAGAAGTTTTGTTTTATTAACTACTTTGTCATATATGAGTTGAGTATCCCTGATGTGAAATACTGTGAAATCCGAAACGTTTTGTTTAGCAACATGATGCTACAGTAAGAGACTTCACACCTGACCACAGGATGGGTCAAAGTCAAACTGTAGGTGCACTAAAAATATGGTGTAACGTTATCTGCAGGCTCTGTGTGGAAGATAAATATGAAGCAGAAATAAATTCTGTGTTTGAACTTGTGCTCTATCCCCAATATATATATACTTTATGTACTATGTGTATCTATACATATATATGCATGGATTTATGTAATTCCAGAGTCTGAAATCTGAAACTTCTGATCCTGATCTTTTCAGATAAGGAATACCCAAAATAAATGTGTATATCTAATATATGTATAATACATGTGTGTGTACACATATATACTCACACATATACATACATACATATGCATATGTAGAGAATAAGTGGAGAGAGAGAGGAGAGGGAGGATGGGTAGATAGACCAAATAGAGTTAAGGAAGGGGTTAATTTGATAGAATTCTTAAGAATATCTCTTAGCGTTTGCATACCCTGTATTTTTAAATAGCCAAGTTTGGTCTCTCAACACAGAGTTAAAAATAAACACAGAAATTCTGTATTCTAATGTATTTTAGTAATACTTTTCCATCTTAACGTTAGGTCTTCAGACATGAACTCGCTTACTTATTGACTGGGATTCTTGGAGCAGCAGTAGATTTTTGGATCTTCCTTGGTCTTAAGATGGGTAGAAATGTGATGCGACACTTGTCTGATGACTTAGGAAGTTATATTTCCCTTTCATGTGATGGTAAGTGTGTCTGCTATGTTTTTCTTAGATCCATTCTAGAAATTAGTTTTGAGTTTCCTTAAAATAGTGTCTAATCTTTAACATATGTTCATAAGAAGCTTTCCTTAAAATAATTGTAGATACATATACAAAAACATATACATATGGACAATATAAAAAGGAAAATAAAAATTACCAATAATGTGCCTACCACTGTTAACTTTCAGTGTTCTACCACTGAGGACACTAAACATTTTCATGTAGTTGAGCTCATATTATATATATGCAATTGTGTATTGTTTTCCTGAACTCATTACAGAAGCCTACCTCCCTTCTATATCACTTATTCTCCAAAAATATTATTTTGATGGTTTATAAAAATCAAATAGCGTGGAAAATACTACCTAGAAATAAATTATTATATAGTTGCATGTAACATTAATATTTTTTAATCTTGTAACTAAAAATTATAACTAATGCATCCTATGCAGTAGACAGATTTTAAATTAGTTTATTCCCGTTTCATAGATTCATTTTTTTATGAGACATAGATTCACTTTTTTATGTATGGTAGGGTCATAAATGTGAAAGACTCTTTTCAGTACCTGTAAGATTTTTTGTATCATTCAAGTTGAATAGAAAGCATTATAACTCTGACTTGTCTGTGCTGTATGAACAATTCCTAGGTCTTTTCTTTTTTGAACACTTAATGCTATTAAAAAATAAAATTCACTGAATCAGCGTATTTGTTATGAAGCCCCTCAGATTAATTTGGTTTATATCAGTGATTCTGACATTCTCCCTGGTACCTGTTGCTGTAGAATTTTTCTTAATATAAAAAAACTGCTATTTTTCTTTTTTTCTAAATTCTGGTGCTCTAACAAATGTGCATGGACCAAGCAAACAGAAGTAATTTATATGCATAAGTGTCTCACTCTTCCTCCTCTTCCAGTTATCTACTTCAGTTGTATAAAGTTTTCTAACTTAAGTGAGAGGATTATTGTTTAAGCTGTGTGATGACAGAGCTCATTTTTACAGCACTCAGCCTTATGAAAACTTCTGCCCCGTCCTTTTACGTCTCCTGACTGAGGGAGGCTTCCATAAAGCCTAAGTAGATTCCCTCTTTAAGAAGAATCTGTTGACTTCTGCCTCCTTTCTCTCTTTCTTTTTTATTTATGTATTTTTTTGGTTTGTTTTTTTTTTCTTTGTTTCTGAAACCCCCAATTCTTAAAAGGAACATGTTTTAAAATAGATGAGCTTTTTGTGCCCTATGTATAGAATATGGCTTTTCTATACATATTGTCAGTATTTTAGACTACCAAGTGGATATTCAGTCTTCCTGCACATGTGTTTCAGTGCATGTTGGATAAAGAAAAATTCTTGAATCTGCTGTCAATCACACAAATACTTTGAAGAAAGATTTCAGAATAGGACTGCAGGTTGTAACTGGCTTTGGGATTTATTTGATGGTGCCCTCTGCAAAGGGAGGTCTGTTTTTATACTACCAAAGTTGGGAGATTTTTATCTAAAGCATTTTATCACCTTTTTTTTTTTTTTCTCATTCATTGAGCTGAGGAAGTGATTGCTGTTCCTTTTGTGGACTGGCTGTCTTTTGTTGAGTGACTTTTTAACATTTCCTAGCTCAAATTCAATCTTCCTTTAGAACCTTTATCATTTCTCTCCAACCATTCCTACCAGATTTTCTTTCTTTCCTTTTTTTTTTTTATCCTTTTCACAAACTCCAGATTCTGTCATTGTTTGCTAAGAACTACATATTTGACTAGCAGAACTCCTTGTTTTCATTCTATAATGAAACCTCATCGAGTTGGGACCCAGGACAGGATTAGGTGATAGGTGGTTTCCAGTGTGTAGTTCCAGTTCTTTAAAGAAATGCAGTTTACTTTCTAGATTAGCCAAGTACATGAAATAATGAGTCTTATTGATGAGTTCTTTGAGCTATACCTCAGTTTCAATGCTTTCTCTACTCATATTCCGAAGTTTCCTTTACTCTGAAGCAGGACATTGTTATCCAGTGATCCAGTGTTGTTCTTAGTTTTCACATGTCAAATTTGGTTTGGTTTGGTTTGGTTTTTAGTGCCACTGGGAATTGAACCCAGTACCTTTTACACTGAACTACATCCCTAGCCTATGATTGTTATTATTATTAATTATTATTGTCATTCCGGGACAGGATATCAGTAAGTTGCCCATCCTGAGTTTGATCCGTGATCCTCCTGCCTCAACCTCCTAGAGTACTGGGATTATAGGCATGTGCCACTATACACAACTTCCCATGAAAATGTAAGCCCCAGAAGTGTAAGCCTTTGATTCTTTTGAGCTAAAACCTAACTTTAATGGTGCTATTACAATCCTGTCAACACAATGATTACTTTGGTGCCAAGGATCTGGTTTGATCATACCAATTTAAATGCTAATACTAAACACTAATTTAAATACTAATTTAAAACTGGAAATGAGGTTATTCGAAGAATAGTTTTAAGGCTTTCCTTACTCTTCTCAAAACACACATGCCCATAGTTGGTTCTTAGGTTTCATATTAGCCATAGGCGGGCTATCAAAAATTTCTAGCAAATATTTCTAAAACTGGTTCAAATTACTATTTTGCTAGTTTTTGGGTATTTGTACAACTTGGTTTAACCTGGTCAAAAGACAGAAGTCAGGTGAACACTTTAACGTTATGAAAGCAGTACCTTTTTTGTGGCTGATAAGCACAACAAAATTAAACAATTTGTTCATTCTGGTTGAATACCATACTTACTCTGCAAGTGAACTAGGTATTCTAATAACAACCTTTTGTTTATATTACTATGAAGAAATTTGAAAGTCACTGTTAGTGACATCTGTTTTCTTTTCTCTGGCTATTCCCACAAGTGGGTTTCTCTCTTTCTTTCTCTCTCTCTCTCTCTCTCTCTCTCTCTAACATTTGTTTGCACTATTCTTTAGCTATCTGTTGCTTTTTCTAATTCATTAGGAAAGGTGTGGTGTAACTTATGTTGTTATTACTTTCAGTTAAAGATACTGATCTGTGCTCTTATTTAAGTGATGTTTTGTGAAAAGTGAGGCATAGGTATTTCACAAGACAACTAAAGTCTTTTTTTTTCTTTCCTATTTTTCTGTTTTGTTTTCAGAGGGGTGATAATGGTAATCAAACCCAGGGGTGTGGTACCACTGAGGTACATCCCCAATCCTTTTTGTTTTTTATTTTGAGACAGTATCTCAGTAAGTTGCTCAGTTCCCCAGGTTAGGCTGGAACTTGGAATCGTTTTGACTCACTCTCCCAGATGCTGGAATCACAGGCTGTACCTCCGTGCCTGGCTCACATGCTTTCTTCTTTCCATCCAGTCTTGATATCTGCTCATTCCATATGGACACGTGCTCTTTTATTTCTAAACACTTTGGACAGAAACAGCTTCTTTAAAGCCATACTGTCTGAAATTTATTTTCAATGCCTAATCGAAATCCTGATTATTGACTCAAACTATTGGTTGACAACCTTTTTTTAATGTAAAGTACCAGATCCATAGTACTTCTGGCTTTGAAGGCCCTGTGGTCTCTTTCCCAGCTACTCTGCAGTTGTGATGAGAAAGCAGCCATGCATGGTACATAAACAAATGAACGTGGCTGGGAGCCAGTAAAACTTTGTGCGTACAGGCAGCAAGCTGTGGTTTGCTAATCCTC
>RJWT010008321.1:0-26435 GCA_004365215.1 Cuniculus paca | reverse complement strand
GAGGTCTGAGTTAGACACTGTTCAGAACTAGAAATATGGTCCTTTCTTACTATGCACTCCTTTTGCATATGCCAATTATAAGGATCCTAACAAGCTCGACCCCACTGAATCTATGTTAGTTTATTTCACTGTACAAGTAATAATTGAAAATGATATTTTCATATATTTCCTGCAACTAATATCAATGGGTTGTATTTTATCAATATATAACATAGGTCCTAAGTAGAGACATGAAATGACACCTTCCTTCTGTTCTCTGCTCTTGTCATCTCACTTGCCTAACTTTTTCCCTTTGCTTTTTTATTATAACATATGTTGCTTTTACAACACTAACTTTACTAACTTCCAACTTACTGCTATGAAACAGCAACTTTGTTTCTTGTGCTTTAGTAATTGTACCTTCTTATACATAATTGTTTAAGTCTGAATGAATGATTGATGCCAAAATAGTCTTTCAAAACTGAAAGCTTGGGTTGATAAAAATACTGAATTTGTAGTGAGAGCTTGTTCATTTAAGCCATTGTCCTTCTGCAGTTATTAGATTGGTGTATGTATGCACGTGTGTGCATGCGTGTATGAGGAGAGGGAATCTGGTCTTTCTGAGAATCTGATTCCTATCTAAAAGTAACAATCATGAGTTCTTGTTCTACCTGTAACAAAGAATTTTCCCAAACATCACATAGAGTACAAATATTTTGAAAATTCAGTCTCTAAAGTACTATACAAATAATAATCACAGTTACATTATACTGTGATCATAAACTCAAGAGTATAAAGCAGGCTGCATTTTGGTGGTGCCTTTGACAGACAAAACTTCTGAGGGAAGATGTTGAAGTCTTATTTGCTGAGTAGTCCCTCAGAGGTGTTTCCTGTCATTTTCCTGATTTTTAGCCTCCCTATATTCTTTCAACCTTTTGTTTCCTTCCTCATTTCTCTCCTTTCTCACAACTGTACATTAATTTATTCAAACAATATCAATGACAAAACCTTTGGTTAAGTGGAATAAGGAGTTTATGCAAGCTATAAATTTATGAACTTACATTTTTTAATTTTAAAAAACAAAACAGAAAAAAGGATAGAAATAATACAGAATTTCAAACAAAATGAAACAACAGTAAGAAATCAACACTAGTTAATACATTCCACATTGTTATCTTAGAAGTAGTTGTTCAGGTTACAAGATCTAGGCATAAAAAATGATCAGATAATCGAAGTAAGTGCTCAAAAGGAATGAACTTTACATGTTTAAGATGAGTTGAGGGCTGAAATTTTTAAAATTTCATTCACTGAGGATGAAATCAGTCCATTGACAATGGATTCTTAGGCAAAACTTGATTCTAAAATAATTGCAAGGAATCACAGTGACTTTAGTTGGAATTATACTTGTCCTGTATAATAGAAGTAGTAGGTGAACAGATTCATGCCTGAACTTGGATTCTCTCCAGTCTGTGACTGAGGATCCATTGATGACTCTCTACTGCTAACAAGAGAAAAAGATAAGGATTGTTCTTAAATCACATCGATAAACCTGCACTTGAATGCTCTATGCTTTTAGGGAAAATAGTAACACCTTTGAGTTTAGAAAGAGTTGGTTTCAAATACTAATCTAGCACTTGTTCATTATGCATCCTTGAGCAGTTTAAGGGCCGAGAAAAGACTTAATATCTACAGCCAGGTGTGGTGGCTCATGCTTGTAATCCCAGCACTCGGGAGGCTGAGACAGGCGGATCATTGTGAGCTCGAGACCAGCATGGGCTACAAAGTGAGCTCAAGGCCAGCCTGAACGGCATAGTGAGACCCTGTCTCAAAAACACCCGGGCTGGGGATCTAGCTCAGTGGTCTAAGCACCTGCCTGGCAAGCGCAAGGTCATGAGTTCAATCCCCGGTGCCGCAAAAAAAAAAAAAAAAAAAAAAAAACAAACAAACAAAAAAAAACACTTCATATCTATTTCATAGGGGAATAAGGTGATCATAAAATCCTGTGGAAAGTGAGGATAGAGTATCCCATGAGCAAAGATCAACATTTAGGATAATGTTGGGAAGATCCTATCCTAATAACCTTTCTAGATTTCTGTTTTGTTTTCTTTATTTCTGTCACTTCTGGTATGGTGATCCTCAAATAAAACTTCCAGATGCATATTATGAGACAATTCTGTATTTTCCTTAAGGTATCTCAAAATGATGAGGTCATTATTATGTCCAGTTAACAAGCATGAGGATCTTACCCTATTTTATTAGGCTAATGTAATGATGAGAGGATAGAAAATACCCTAAAAGTCCTTTCTCTGGGGATTTTTGGTTGTTTAGGGCTTTCTAAAGTGAAATATAAACTAATGATATACAAATTGACTTTGGAATCTAAGTGAGTAAACTTTTTTAAATATAGTATTTACTTTGTTTACTAGAAAAATATGCCCTTCAAACTCATGATTGATTTTTATATCTATATGTTTAGTGTTTCATTAAGTAAACTAGAGGATGGAAGATATGGGCAAGTGTTATGGTTTGTGTCTAGGTGGCACCCTAAACCTCATGCAGTCATGGAAGCAGCTGAATCTAGCGTTTGTGATTGGTTTGTTGTCTAGCGCTGGGATTGGCAGTGTGAATGCTGCACCCGCCCAGGGGTGGAGCCGGCATACAATGTCATGAAGGGAAGAGGGCGTGCTTTTCCCTCTTTTGCCCTGTTCTCTCTTGCCTGCTTGCAGGCGCCACCCTCCCTTGGAGCCAGCTGAGTATGGACTAAAATTTCCACAACTGTAAGAAATAAACCTCTCCTTCCTTCATTTAGGGTGTCAGATATTTTGTCTCAACAACCAGAGAGAAAAGTAACCAAGACAGCAAGTAATTTCTTTAAGTCCTGTAAGCCACAGTGTGGAATGATGAAAATACAGAAGGAACCCTGAGACTGTGGATGTTCCAAAAGTGTTCTTACTTGAGGATTCATTGACAAATGAAGGGAGGATTGATTTACAGAAAAGATAACTACAGGAATATGTTGAAATTTTATTTAAATATTAAAGTGTATTCTGCTGAAGATGACACAAACTCGTTCCACATTGATCCAGAGAAGAGAACTGGGATTGAATGTACAAAGTTTCAACAAAGACGTCTTTTAATCAATGAGTATGATTTCTCTAAGAATTAGAATTGTCTGGCCTCAGACATGGCCTCAGCGTTCTTAGGCTATTTCTCTTCCTTCTTTCTAAATTTGGAGGTTTTCTAGAAACTCCAGGTTTTTTTTTCAGCTGTGTACCATGTCCAAGTCACTACCACGAGATTGCTTTTCTTTTTTGTCCTTTGGGAAGTTATTAAATATTCTATGTAGAACACAATTACTTTTTAATTACTTAACCTCTGTTAATACTGAGCCTATATTTTAAATGATCAAATGATTTTATTTAATGGTAGATATTCTACAGGTTGGAATAATTTATGGTCCTTTCCCCAAAGCCTTATTAATAATTCACACAATTTTGAAATCCTTTTGCCTATAGTTGTTTAGGTAGCTCTTGGAAAAAGAATAAAGGAAAGAAGGAAAACTCTGAAGATGTGGCCTTGCTTTGTCCAAATGACCTTGAGCAGATCAATTTCTTTTCAGGTTTTGGTATCCTCCTTTTCTAAAATTAATCATTTGGAATGGATGATCTCAAGGGTTTCTCCAGCTCTAATTCTCTTAGATTCCATTAATCAACTTTCCCCACAGTGAAGTAGGCAAACTCTTAATTATCCAATGAAACTTTGATGGATTCTGTGTAAATAGTTGTAATTCTTTCTTTGTGTTTTATTCACTTAGTCTCCCTCTTAAATAATCAGCTTGTCTAATTTAGAATTGTGTCCTTAGTCTGCTCATTGTTTACATGGACATCTAGCTGAGTGATGAAAAAGGGGGTGTTTTATTCACAAGTGTGCAATTTATTCAGAGTTGGACTCAAAAATGAACAGGAAAATGTCTTCAGCATTTTAAATTTTTTAATGAGAAGTGCAACTTTTTCCATGTGTAGTGAAAAATAATGACATTCTTGTCTTCTAAAAAATTGATACTAACACGTCTGTCCTAGAAATTCAAATATAGATCAGAGAAGGAAAAGTTTTAGTGAAGAAGAGTTTATATATCTATATATAGATAGATAGATATGCATATATTTTAATGGGATATCATTCGTATGCTCTAAAATTCAGTACTTAAGCATACAGTCAATGGTTATTATTGTATTTACAGATTCTATGTCTATCGCTACCATTGATTTTACATTTTTATCACCCTAAAAGGAAACCCCACATCCATTATTAGTCATTCCCATTCTTTTTCTTCTTCTACCACACCTAACTCAGCTCTAAGCAACCCCTAATAATACGTTGGTATATATTTGCTTTTTCTGAATACTTTGTATAAATAGAATCACACAGTGTGTGGTCTTTTGTCACTAACTTCTATCATAGTATGTTTTTAAGGTTCATCTATGTCATAACACTTGTTGAGGCTTCACTCTTTTATGGCTGAATAGTACAGTACTTATTTAATGCATCAACTCAGCATTTTAAGCCATTCACCAATTGACAGAAATGTGGTTTTTTTACCAGACATTTGAGCTATTAATAATGCTGATGGGAACATGCTTGTACAGATTTAGGTATAAAACATGTTTTAATTTCTCTGCATGTATATCTAGGAATGGACTTGTTAGGCCAAATGGAAGCTTTATATCTAACATTTTGGGGAATGGTCAGGATTTTTTTCCTAATTAAATATGTCATTTTACATTTCCACTAGCAATTTATGAGATTTTCAATTTCTTCACAGTCTGTCCAAATCTCTTTTTAATTATAACCATGCTGGAGTCTGAGGCAGTACCTCATTTTGATTTGTGTTTTCTTGATGACTAATGATCTCAAGGATTTTCACATGTATTTGTATATCTTCTTTGGAAAAATATTTATTGAAGCCTTTTGTCTAATTTTTGTTGGGTTATCTTTGTACAATTGTATATGACTTCTTCATATATTCTGAGTATAGACCTCTCATCAGATACATGATTTGATTTTCAGTTATTTTCTCTAATTTTGTGAGTTATTTTTCACTTTCTTAATTATATCATTTGAAGCATTTTTTTTAAATTTTGAAGTCTAGTTCGTATTTTTCATGTTTTTCTTTTTTTGTACTATGGTGACATTTCTAAGGATTCACTGACAAATCAAATGTCATGAGGTTTATTCTTATGCTTTATCCTATAATTTTATAGCTTTAGATTTTATATTTTGGTCTTTGATGTATATTGAGTTAATTGATGTGTTAGTGGGAGGGAGTGTAATATTTTTTCCATATGCATATCCAGGTGTCCCACTACCATTTATTGAACACATTAGTAATTTCTTACTAAATAGTCTTATTATTGTTGAAAATCAGTTGACCACAGATAATCTGAATTTTCTTTTGAATGATCAATGTAGTTCATTGACCCATATGTCTGTACTTTTGCTAGAAACACACTTTATTATTACGGTAACTTTGTATTACTTTTGAAATCTGAAAATGTGAATTGTCCGATTTTTTTTCTTTTACAGTTGTTCTGGTTAATCTGAGGATATGAGTTTGCAAATGAACTTGAAGTTTAGTTTGTAAATTCTGCATAGTAGCCAACGGTAATACTGATGAAGGTTATTTTTAGCATGCAGATCAAATTGGGCATTATCTTAAAATATTAAGTATCTGTGAACAAGAATGTTATTCCATTTACTTATATATTTCAAATATCTTGAATAATTGTTTTGTAATTAATAATTGCATAACCGCATAGCTGGTCACAGTGATGCACATTGTACAAACCAGTCCCCAATTACAAGCCTTTCTGCACCTGTACTTCCTGCTTACTCATCTCGTGTAAGTCTTAGACCACCAGTGATCAGGACTTGATATTTTGGGAACGATCTTGATCAGTGCCTGTTGACATAAAATAAATCTGCCTCCAAATCCCGGATGTCATTATGGTGTTTCTTCTTGCCATTGCACTTTTATATTTTTCAGCGTGTAAGTTTTATACTTCATTGTTACATTTCTTTCTCAGAACATAATTCTTTTTGGTGCTAGTATAAGGAATATCTTAGTCCTTTTATATGTTGCTGGATTAGTTTTTCACTATTTTCTGGAAGATTGTGTTGATGTATATGTTTATAGTCATAAGAGATATTGGTACATAATTTATTTGTTGTATCTTTGCCTGACTCAGACATCAACATAATCTTGGTGATAGAAACAATTGGGAAGTATCCTGTCTTCTTCCATTTTTTCAGAAGAGGTTTGAGAAATTTGTGCTAATTCTTTAAATTACTTTTTTAATTCACCAGAGCAATCATCTGGGCCCAAGCTTTTATTTGTTAGTATTTTGATAAACTTAATAAATATCTACATTTTATTGGTCTAACTAGGTTTTCTATTAACTCTTGAGATAGTTTCAATACTTTGGATGCACTAAATTTAGGTTATCTAATTTGCTGGTTTTTAATTGTATATAGTATTTTCTTATGACACTTTTTACATCTTTAAAGTCAGCAGTTGTGTTCTCTGTTTCATTTCTGATTTCAGTAACCAGTTTTTCCTCTCCACCTCTCTTTCACACAACCTCTGTCTCCCTCCCTTCCCTCCCACCTCCCTTCTTTTCCTCCTCTTTCCCTCCCTCCCTTTTTCCATCTGAATCTTAATCTTTCCAACAAATTTTTAGCTTTATTTATTTATACACTGATTTCTTTGTTTTGTTTGTTTCCCTTCTGACCTTTATCGTTTTTTTTTTCTTCTTCTTGCCTTCAGATTAGTTTGCCTGTATTTTCCTAGTATCTTCAGATGGAAGATTATGCTATTGATTTGAGATCTTTCAAAATGCAGGTGTTTATGGTTATAAATTTCCTTCTTAATCCTACATTCTATACAGTACATTTTCATTTTGGTACAGTATATTTTCATTTTATTCATCTAAAGGAATTTCTAATTTAATTTATACTTTATTTTTTATATATTGGTTATTTAGAAGTGGGTTGTTTTGTTTTCATATCTGTGAGTTTTCTTAATTTCTTCCTGCTACCTCAACTTGAAAAACTTCTTTAATATTCCTTGTATACCCAGTGTGTTAGTAATTAATTCACACAATTTTTATTTATCTGGGATTGTTTTGACTTTTACTTCACTTATGAGAGACACACTCACAGCTTGTCTGTTGCTGTGTGTAACAGCTTCCTGCTTTTTTCTGAGGCTTTTTTCCACTTTATTCTAGGTCACTAACTCTTCTAGCAATTCAAGTATATGTTTGAACCTTTGTAGTGACACTCTTATTATAGTTATGCTACTTTTTGACTCCAGAATTTTCATTTAGTTTTTCTTAAAGTTATTTCTACATTATTATTGATTTTATTTATTTGATAAGGTATAACCATCATACCTTCCTTTAATGATATTTTCCTTTATGTCTCTAGACATATTTATCATGATTACCTTCACTCTATTGTCAAATCTGACATTTACTTAACCTGCTTCTGTTACTCACTTTTTTTCCAGTTACAGGTAAAAGTTTTATGCTTCTTTGCATGTTTCATAAGTTTTTATAGGAAGCTGAACATTGTAGATTATATACTATAGGAATTCTTTGTTTACTTGTTTGTTTGAGACAAGGTCTCCCCATGACATCCAAGCTGGACTTGAATTTACTTGTAACCCCAGGATGGCCTCACATTCATAATCCTCCTGCCTTTGCTTGTTGAGTACTGTTTCCAATTCTTTTGGACTTGGTATTCTATTTACTGGTTTATCTCTTTAATAACTGACTAAAGTATTTTATTGAAGTCTGTTTCCCAAAGCAATGAGTTAAATTAAGTGTTATAATTAGAATATACATTTAATTAAAATTGTGGAAATAGAGCACATAAAGCCTGTTCACAATTATATAGGTGGAAACAAGTCATATATCTATGCTGCTATGTGCATAATATGTTTCTGAAAAGAAAAGTAGTAACTTTGGGGAAGAAGGGCAGAGAACTGGAGAAATTTTCACTTTCCTTAAAGCCTTCTCTTAATCATGCATTTTGTTTGCTGTGTATGTGCAATTCCTCACAAATATGTAAAAGTAGAACAATTGAGATTTTTTCATCAGAAAAGTCTTAGAAATTTTTCCATATTAAATTCATAAATGTATAGTTTAACTAAAAATTAAATTAGCTTATTTAGAAATTCTACTTTAATCAGAATTAACTGATTATTGGTTAATAAACATTAATTCATCAAAGTGTATTATGCCAAATGTATTCATAGTTTTCAAAAACAAACCTATCTTTGACTCCTGTTTTATCTGCTTAAATCATTAATAAAATCATAAAGTTTAACAGACATGTTCAATTCGTGGAACTGAAATGTTCATCTGGAAGATGTGCACATATTTGTGCATGGTTTCTTTCTCTGCTGTGTTACCAGACTTCAGGGATGGTTATAAGCCCTGAACTTGTACTCATTTCCATACCACTAGGGTATCCCTTTGCACAACTTCTCCTCCCTCAGCAGGAGTCCTAAGACCTTATACAACATTCATTTATTTCTCTGTAACTGCAAGCAACCAGAACAACTGTACTCCTCAAGCTTCCTTTTCTGAGCTCCTTTCTCCAAAAGGAGTTCCTGCCTTTTGGCTTTAGAGCTTGGCTCCGCTCTGATCAGGTTCACTGCAGCAAGATTAACCTGTCATTAAAAGATATAATTGTACTTCCGTTTTCAACCATTTCTTAAATGGATGCTGAACTTAGCTCCAAAAACCCCTTGCCAGAAAGTATCTGAAAAGCCTTTGGCAAGCGAAAGCTGATTATTTGCAAAAGTGGGACTCCTAATTGGAAAATGTGATGGAATGAAAATAGTGAGTCCCCAGTAATCTCCTTCTAAAATGATAATGTGCTCCACTTAATGAATATTAATGTGTCATATTCATGAGCCTGGAGAATTTGAACTTGTGAGATAAGAATTTGTTCCACCTAGGAACCAACATGCTCACTCATTCACACTTTCTCCATTCATATCGACAAGGCTGTCATTCTTGATGGCACACCTCTGGCAGTCAGCAATTAGCATGTATGCAGTCGCCTAATGGGTTGTGAATTTTTTAAAGACTTTTTTTCCTGTTCCTGACAATAATTATCTATGCTTTTGTACACTTTACCCTGTTCCTTTATAAATTCCTAACAGCAAATGGCTATGTGTTTTACCTCTTTTTTAATTTCACTGCCCAAAGGGAATGTGCAACGTATGAGATGTGACCATAGTTTAGAATAATTGATTGTGCTATTAAGAAACACAAAGGAACCCATATATCCACATTTGTGTTGTTTGTATCAAGACTTCTACCCGAGGCTTGACACTTAACTGCAGTAATGTAGTTAATACTTAAAATATTCTTGGAACTTTTCTTTGAAACCAGGTCAATTTTCCCAGGAAAAAGAGAAATGAAAACCCATACTATGATTAGTTTGGTGGAGCCAAATGTGATCCATTTCTTTAAGACAGAGTTTATGTAGAGTAGTCAGGGCTAGATCTCTTCAGGGGAAAGGTACAATGAAAAACTTATCTTTAATATATCCCACTTTTTAAAACTTTGAACTTATTAAGAGAAATGCCAGGTACTGTTAAATACCTGAAAACAAAATTTATTTTTCCACTGGTTGAGCATCAATAAATGAATACTTGAAATATGTAAAAATATGTGGCAAAAAAGAAAAATATTTTGTGATAGTGGAAAATTAGATAATGCTTTATCATTTTCTTGGATGGATGATATCAAATGGTATGTGGATCTTTTGTTTTGTTTTGAGTTCAAAGCCATCTTTGTGCAATGACTTTTTTTCTTTAGAGCTGAAATGTCACTTCTGTGTACATAACGAGAAAACACGATAGAGAAAAGTTTCTGGAAAGATGGAAAAATGGAGGCTGTCTAATGGGATAAGGTCCCCAGACAGATGAGATATCTGCAAAAGTTGAAAGAGAAGAATTGGAGGAAGAAGAGACAAGCTGTAGGGTGATTTATTTAGGTATTTTTTTAAATGTATACTATGTCTCTGATTAAATCAGTTTAAAGTCAGTTTAATTGTGAGTAGGTGAGCGCTAGTGCAGGGGACAACTCTGAGTATTGGGTGTGAAGTTCATAAGGAGGATGCCTTCCCAGAACATATTTCTGCTCTATTTCTGTGTCCAACTCACATTAGTCAGAATAGGATTAGATGGGAGACACAAACTTTCTGTTCTTCCTCCAGCTTCTAGCATCCTCCCTGGAGATTCTCACAGCTTGTCATCAGCCAAGAGAATTACCTATTTCCTTAACAGTGCTGATACCTTAATTTTGGAGAAATCTCTGTGCAGCAATCCCTGACCAAATTTCAAAAAGCACCATGGTTGGCAAACATGTAACCAATAAAATTAGTTTCATAACAAATATGGGATTGGGGTAACCATGAAAGCTGCACGGAATGCACGTGTATCAAAAATAAATAAAAGTTGTAGGAGGTCTCCATTGCCTCAAAGAAAATTTCCCATTCTTCCGAATCTGCTCCAATAAGTAAATGGCCACTGAGTCAGTATTTAGCTACTCAGGGGAAATTGCTGCTGCACACTGAGGGGCTGAAGCAACTCACAGTATTTTGACCCTATCTTCCTGTGTCAGACATTAGACACCTTTTAAATTTGTATTCTCCTTTGCTTCATTCTTCCCTTGGGTTAAAAAGTAGATGCGTTAGTGGTAAATGCTCAGATACTGAAGTTTGAAGAATGAGTTTGAAACTCAGCTCTATTGTGTACGACCTGAAGCAGGATTGCCTAGCTTTCTATACCTCCTCTATAAATGCAGATTAAAATGACACTTTCCTAGTGCGATCACTAACTTTTAATGTCAATTTGAGCAAGAATCATCTACCAGATCAGTAAAGCTTTGGCTGTATTTATGCACGACTGACATGTAGGGTACAAATTCAGGAAGAAAGACCTACTCGGGATGTGGTGGCACCAACCAATAGGCCTATAGCCTAGATAGAATAAAAAGGGAAAGAAAAAGGAAGTCTCCCCCTTTTTTCTAGAGGAGTGCTGGTCTTCTCTATGGCCTTTGGCTGTTCCTCTTCAGTTCCTTCAGGCTTCCAGCACAGACTTCCCCACCTTCCAACATAGATATTTCACTTTCAGGTACAGAATTACACCAGATTCTGCAGTGAGGGCCTAGCTTTTCGACATTGAACTGGTACTGGATCCTATGACTCACAAGTGGGCAGGGAGTCATTCTAGATTCTTCTACCTCTGGTTCCACAGAGGGGCACTGGAATTTCTCACCTCTCTGATCTTGTAAGTCCACCCAAAGCATCTCTTTGTATAATTACTCATGTATTTTACACTGATTCTGTACCTCCAGACACATGTAAACAAGAGTGATTATAAGGTTAGAAGGAATTAAGTGAAGGGCTTAGACCAGTCCACACAGGAAGCCCAGATGTATGTTCATTTACCTTCTTTAACTTCTGGAAGATTGATACCATGTTTGTGTCTCCATTCACTCTTTTTCATTCAGTCATTTTCAGTTCTGTTACAAAGAGCTCTCTCTTGGTATCTTGAGGCATGGCCCAATGACTTTTTCCACACAAACCCCTACTCTCTCATTAAAAAGGATCAGGGAGAATGCAGGCCCCCAACTCTAAGGCTGCCAACGTCTAAACTTTGATATTTAGCTCTTTTATAATTATTCATTTGCAAACATTGCAGTGCCATCTTTGAAAACTGAAAACAGGACAGGGTCTTTAGTAAGAAAATCTTTTACCACCCAGAATATAAGTAGCCTAGAGCTATTATGGCCCAAAGAGATTATTGATTTATAATGCAAATGTTGATAGTCTGTTTTGATTGAATTATAGGTAGTCTTTACTTTTTTTGTTTACTATAGAAAAAAGTAAATATAGTTTATAAAGAATAAAGAAGATACAAGACTGATAATATCTTTAACATTTGGGGGAAGAGGAATCCAAGTGGAGAAAGGAATTAACACAAATGCACACATAACACAGAACTGATAGCAAAATGAATTTAGGAAAATAATGCTATTCTTATATATTTTTAATGTTTTCCTTAAATAATTTTCTTTACAACTGTACCCAGAATCACAGATTTTACAAAAACACATTCAAAAAGTGAATTTAGTGTATGTGGCAAGTTTAGTATAGTCCTTTATTCTTTTGTTCATTTATTCTCTTCCTGCACCTCAACAAATAAATATCCTGCTTTTTGTGTTCCCTCAGTGCTGGTTAAAAACATAATGAGAATCTTTTCCAATTTTTCTCTGCGATTATAATGTCATTGTCATACACATATGTAGAGTTTCTGTATTTGCTCCCTTTCTAGAAAATAGATTACAGTGATACCTTGGCTCACAGATGTAATTCATTAATAATTCTGAAATAGGTCATGTGCATGTTCATTTGGGGAAGATGACTGTGGACATGTTCATCATCCAATGCAGAGTTTTCAAACAAAAATGAAATTTTGCCAAATGCTTCTATTTGTGAACCAAATTGGTCACAAATGAAAGCAATCATGAACGGAGGCAGCACTGGATTTTGTACTCAATTTATAGATATTTTCCTCAAAGAACTTATCAATAAAGTGAAGTCAACTGGACTAATTCTAATTCATCTTTTTAAAAATGCTGCAAAAACCATTGAGCAATGTGCAGGAACCATAATCATTTATTGCCCTAGAGAGAGCTCATTTAATTTACAAGGTTTTGTCATTTCTATAATTTTCCAAAATGTCCTATGAAATGTTATCTCTGGGCTGTGTGTGTGTGTATCTGTGTGTGTGTTTGTAAAATGAGACCTTGTTCTTGGTTTTACATGTTTCTGGCTAACAATGAGTTTGTACATCTTTTCCTAAGTTAATTATTCTTTTACATTTGTTTATGGCGAAATTCATGTGAACATTTGTGGTTGTTTGACAACAGTGTTTTTGACAGGCATTTTTCTCCCAAAAATCTAATATTTATCTACTCTGTGATATGATTTATCATTCAGAATTATGATTTTTTCACGTAATTTTGACAGTCTGAGTGTTTGAGTTCCTCCAAATCTGATGTGTTGAAATCTAATTCCCAGTGTGTTACACTAAGAGGTAGGGTTGTTGGACAGTGACTGAGTCATGGGACTGAGCCTCCATGAATGGTAATAAAGCACTTATAAAAGTGGCCTGGAGGGATTTGCTTGCTGTGTGAGCAAACTGAGAACACAGGAAGAAACTGACATCCATGAGAAATGACAATGGTCAGTGGTATCTATTTTTTTTTGTTGTTGTTGTTGTTGAGACAAGATCTTGCTTTGAAGTCCAATCTGGCTTTGAACACACTATGTAGCTCAAGCTGAACTCTTGGGTATCATCCTGAGTTCTGGGTATATAGGCTTGTGGCACCATGCCTAGCTAAGGTCTGTATCTTTCCTTTTATAACTTTGAAGTTTCTAGTGTACTTTAGAAAGTTTTTTCTGCCCTTGGATTGTACATATTGTCTTTAAAATAACTTCATTTTTCATATTTGTTATTAATCTATTTGAAAAATTTTACATAGTGTATAAAATCAAAACCCAATTTTATTTTCCTTCAGGTGAGTAGTAAGTGTTCCAACAACAATCCTAAAATGCATTATGCTTCAACTGAATGGAAGTTTTCATATGGACTGGGATGTATTCTCAGATTTTCTATTCTGTTCTCTCAATCTTGTTGTTTCTTCTAATCAATGCCATATTGATTTAGCTATAGTAGTTGAAAAATAGTGTGCATTCCAGCATTGCCATTCTTCCTTTGTATTTCAAATTTTTGGCTACTATATAAAAAAACTTTTTTCTATATAAACGGTAAGACTCACTTTCTGTAATCATGAATTTAATAGAAATGTTATAGTTATTAAAGATTCTGTATTTTATGATCTTTATGATCTTAATTTTTTTTATCCAAAGAGATATATTTTCTCCCATTTCTTTAGATATTTATCTTCCAAAAGATATCTTGTTCTTACATTTCCATTGTTATAAATGTATTTCTAATTTTTCAAGATTTATGGTAGCTTTTCTGTAAGATATATTTTCTTTCTATTTCTATGTGTAAGTGGCAATTTTTAACTCAAAAGGTCGTATTAAAATTCATATTTTCTTAGTATTTGGGGATTTTTAAACAAAAAAAAAACATCATGAAAGAACTCTAGCTCTCCTTTCCAGTACTGTGTAATAGTCTTTATATTTCTTAGAAACTCTAAGTTAATGTTAGATTATAATCATGACTAAAGGTATCCCTGCTTCATTTTTTACTTTTTTTTAACTTAATTACTGTACGTAGTATTCTTTTTGTTTTGTTTTATTTTGTTTTTGTTTTGCTTTGAAACAGGGTCTTGCTATGTAATTCAGCCTGCCCTTGAACTTACTATGTAGCCCAGACTAGTCTCAAACTCATGGCAATCCTCTTCTTTCAGCTTCCCAAGTGCTGGAATTATAGGTATGTGTCACTACACTTGACTAGTAGTCTTATTTTTTTATTTAGCCCTTCAACATTACTTAACATTTCATTAATATAATGCTAAAATTTATCTAATATTTTGGAATTTTAAGTTTTTTAGCCTTTATTATTTTCTTAATACATTTTTAAATTTTATTTTAAAACAAAGAATAAAAGCTATGACACAAAATTTCAAATTAACATAATAGGTTTATATATTGTGTATTGTTATCTTTTAAGTGGTTACTCAGACTACAAGATACTGGCATGAAAAAATGATCAAACCATGAAAGTATAAACTGTTCTTTTTGATGAACTAATAGGTTAGTAGTATAATTATCCATCATATATATATATATATATATATATATATATATATATAATCTTAGTCCTCCTTTCTTTTCTCCTTTCACCCATCTCGGCCTTTTTTTTCCTATTGAGCAGTTTCTTCTCTTTTTACTTTCACAATATCTATTGTACATTTTGGGTCTTATTTACTCTTTCAGTTTTTATGCTAAGGAGACAATACAACATTTATACATGAGAGTCTGATTTGTTTTACTTATGAGTATAGTCTCAAGTTGCATCCATTTACCTATAAAAGCCTTGAGTTTGTCCTTTATAGATGAATAGTACTTCATTGTATAAAAATGCCACATCTTTTTTATCCATTCCTCAGTTGATGTGCATTTGGGTTGTTTCCAATATTTAGGTATTACAAATTGTGCTGTTATAAATATGGGTGCACATATATCGCTGTGGTATGATGTTTTCAATTCTTCTGGGAAATTAATCAGGAGGGGAATAGCTGAATCGAATGCGATCTCCATACTTAGCTTTTTGAGGATTCCCCACAATGATTTCACAGTGGTTATACCAATCTACACTCCCACCAACAATGGAGAAATGTTTCTTTTATGCAGAGTGATTTTCTGATATTAACCACTGATTTTTCTGGAGTAAACCATATATTGTCATAATATATTATTCTATTAATAGCTTTGCAGGATCAATTTTCTAATATTCCATTTGAACTGAACTTATACAATGCTTTTCTTTCTTGCAGCATCTTTATTATGCTTTGGTACTAAACTGTACATATAAATGAATTGGATCAATGTACATTTTTTATCTATGACTGGTTCGAAGGACATTGGAATTACCTATTATTTAAAGATTACCTAAACTCAGCTAGAAACCCACCTAATCTTAGTTTATTCCCCCCCTTCTATGATAATTAAACTGTTCAAATTTTCTAGTTACTGGGTCAAGTTTGGTAACTGATATGTTGCTAGGAAATCATCTAATTTTTTTCAAGATTTCGAACTTATTGTCAGAGTTGTATGCTTGATGGAATGTTAACAAAAAATGTAAGAAAAATATACTTTCACCTATTACATTACTCAGTGTAAATAGGTACAGCTGACCATATGTGCATGGTGATGTACTGGAAGATGTGGTTGAAAAAATGTGACTGGATTTGGGGGTAGGCTATTGAATAATTATTTTTCCTGTGAATTGCTGCCATTTTCATAGGATATATCAAAACTATTTTACAAAAGCATTATATTATGGTAGTTAGGAAAGAAGTGTCTGAATTTGAGCAGAGATGGACTCAAATGATAGATCTGCAAGGTGTTCAATGCAGGAGTTGGACCATTTAACGGAAGGGTCTTAATCTAAGTTTTCTTATTGTAAAATGGGAACCATAATGATGACTTCCTTCTAGGGTTAATGAGACCATCAAATGGTGCAATGCAAGATCTTGGCTGTTGTGTTATTAAATGTGACTTAGTGTTAGTAATGATCATCAAGGAAGCAGACAGCCAGAAAACCCAATGCTGCAGTTTGCTTTTTGTTGCAATTGATGCCACTCAAAATCTCATTTAGTCTCCCCAGCCCTAAGGGATGTGAAGTTCTAAATGAATAGTTTATGGTATAGCTGCTTTACCTTTATTAAACTTACAGGCCTAGGCAAATCAAGAGTTCAGGCTAATTCAAGTTGATACGCAGATGGCAGGACCTTTAGGCAGAGGTGTCAGAGTGGCACAGCAATATGGAAGTGAAGAATAACGTATTCACAGAGGAATATCTTGCAGAATCTAGGAAGAGGGAGAAGAGTGTCATTGACGAGATGCAAACCACTGAAGTTTGTCTTTCAGAGTTTAAATCCTGTTTCCAGCACTTACTAGCTGAATCTTTGAATCTTAGCATTCTCACTTTTAACATTGGGCTACTAATAGCTTTTTCCTCATAAGTGTATCATAAGAATTAAACCAAATGATGAATTAAAAGTAGTTAACACAGAGTGAATACTAAGTAACCAAAGTAATAAAAAGCCAAAATGACACAAGTAGATGAGAATTCTTAGATGAAACATAGAAGGTAGAGTGTAAATTCCAAGATAGACTCTTGGAGGCTCCCAAATGAAGTGTGCAGGTGTGATGATGGAAGAGGAATTCCTGAGTGGCCTGCTTCTTAAATGAGAATGGCAATGGAGGAAACAGTGTAAAATGTACAGTACCATCATTCTCACTGCACCTTCCTTAGTCTCATATCAATTTGGATTTCAAAATCCAGTCACGTTTTCTACATGTTAATGTTATGGCAACATAGGCAATGGGAAATGGCAATCAATGTGAAGATATCCATTCGGAAGTGAATCTCCGGGGACAGAGTCTTCTCTAGGACTATGGTAAGTCCAACATGATGCTCTGGAAGGAAGAAGAGTAGATAAAATTACATATTAGAGGAAGAATAGATGGAGGTAGAAAAAAGACAAGGTGACTGATAAATTTCATGAAGATTTTAAAGTTTGGATTAGGACTTTTGCTGTATTGTTTTCAACTACTGTTTGCTCTTGAAGTTTTTTTGTTTTGTTGTCCCTGAAGCAGGTTTTTAAAAGGGGCCTGATCATTACAGAAAGAGACAGGGGTTGAAACTTCTGCTTTTCTTTTCTCGAATGCAAGGAGAAGAGCAGCTTTCACTGGTCACTGAAGGAAATACTGACGCTTGTTATAAAAGAAGTTAATTCCTCCAAGGAGAAAGGTATATAGGGGGAAAAAATCTTTGGTATGGGCTGGGAGCCAAGGAAGAGGGAGAGAAGAAAGAGGCAAGAAGGCAGCAAGGAAAAAATAAAGGTGGTCGTGAACACTGAATCTCCCTAAATACTTGCAATTTGCTCAATGCTCTGGTCACTTGTATTCTATTGTCCCTCTTCTGCTATGAAGTAGCCTGAGCAGTTTACAGACATGGGTGACTATACTGCCAAACTGGGATAGATCAGGTGGCCAGGGAAGGAATATCACCAGAGAAGCGCAAGCAGAGAATTCTCAGTGTATTTCTTTGCATCAGAAGTCCTGCTTTTTGAAATGGAAGGCAGAAACATATTAAAAGTAAAGCAAAGCCCTTGCCCAATTATTCAGGATATGTTTATAACATAGATGATGCCTCAGAATTTCCAGTGAAAGAGAAGTTTATATGGGGGGAGGTGTTTGGAAGAGAATAGGGAAAAGATACAGAAATATACAACTGGTAACACAAATTAAAATAGAGATACCATTTATCAACTACCAAACTGACAAATATTAAAAAAAAAAGAATTAGAATTACCCAGGACAAATGGAGAAAGAGAGTCTAATTTACACATTACAGGTGGAAATATTCATCAGCACAGCCATTCAGGACTAAATGACTCAATTTTGGCAGTGTCCACTGAAAGCCTTAAACATGTGCAAACTTTCAAAGCCATTGTTTTAGTTAGGATTACTTCAGCTGTATAACAAAAAGCCAGCTTCTAATCTGACAAGATAAAAGACAAGATAAAAGTATATTTTTCTTTCTTTCTGAAAGTGGGCAATAGAGGGATGTTATAGTGCCCAACAGGAGATGCCAGGAACCTGAAAACTTGCCTTATTATATGATTGGCCTCAGTAATGACTTCTAAGGTCTTTGGTGGCTCTTTTGATTCCAATCATATGCTCAGCAGTGTCAGAAAAAGACCAAAAGAAGACTTTACTTTTAAATTACTCTTTTCAGAGGTCATACACTGACCAATACATAATCAGATATAAACTAATTAATCCCAGCACCTGGAACTTTTCTGCTTGACAAAATGGCTGGAAAATGTGGCTTTTATAGTTAGCACCCATGGACTCAGCAAAGATCCAGGGTTTACATACTCAAGGAAGAGCAATGAGCAACTCCTAAGGATAGCTCAGCAGAAATCTGTGACCCATTCCACTTTTACAAGGAAGTAATCAGAAAGTGATTCAGAAATGAGTATACACAGATGTTTGTGGCAGCACTATTAAGATATGGAAAAATTAGAAATCCCCTAAAAATCCCAATAGGAAACTGGCTTATGAAATTAAAATGCCCATGTACATAAGATACTCTGCAGCCAGTAACATGGAATATGAAAGTACATTTCCTGACATGGAGGATAAAGTGCAATATATAACCACCAAAACCAACGATGCTTAAAGTGGTATAGCAGCTATTATGCGAACTTGTGAGAAAAACATAAGTAGAGAAATAAAAGTCAGGCTTGATTTTCGTTAAAATGTTAACCTATTTTACTGATTGATGGAATTATTAGTGATTTAAAATTCCTTCTTTGTACTACCTCATACTTTCTGAATTTCTCTCCAATGAATACAAATGTATATTTTGGAAAAAATCTAAAAACGGGATCCAATGCATCTTTTGACTTGCCACAGATGCTTTTTTTCTCTTTAGAATTTTGCTTTTTATCCAATAATCACAGTATCTCACAATATTTGCTGATTGTCTTCATAAGGAGAACACTTGTCATACTGTTTCTATGTAAAAAATCTTTTGTTTTTGTTTTTGTTTTTGTTCTGAGACAGGATCCCACTATGTAGCTCAGGCTGGTCTTGAATTTCAGGCGATCCTCCTGCCTCAGCCTCCCAAATGCTGGTATTATGGGTGTGTGCTACCATAACCAGCTTCTCTGTTAAATGCTCTGAGATTGCTTCTTCAATTATGATAAATAAAAATTCCTCCCCTTGAAGACCAAGTTTCACACTTTATGTTAAAAACCCACTTTTCTGATTTCGTCATGCCAATGATATTTTGCCTGCCATTGCTGGTCCCGAATACTATACACCCCCTTTATGCTTCTGTCTCTTCATTCAAGCTGTTCATTTTGCCAGAAATACTCATCTTTCTGTCTTTCTGTGTTGAAATCAGTCTTCCATAATCTTAAGATCATTCTCAGTTGATATTAAATTCCTTGAGATGTGATCTGCACTAACTTTTTCAGTAGCAATGGTCATGTTCTGTCTTATGTAATAGCTATTTTTGAGTTTATCTTTTCATTTTGTGAGTCTCTCGAATTCCCTGAAGCCCAGGTCTCTGTGTTACTTGACTTTGTGTCTTCCATTACACGTATCAAAAAATTTAAGCAGCATAAGCACTAACCAAATCTTCATGGAGCCAAATGTAATTGAATATGATTTACATACAGTGATGAGAAGCAGATTGTCACAGCCCATGGGGAAAGAAGAAGGAAAAAAAATGGGAAAGCAAGGTTTAGGAGATGTTCCAGGCTATACAAGAAAAAAGACAGAGTGAAGCAAAGTACAGAGTTTGCAAGCAATAAAATATCACCAATCTTTAACTTGATGAAAACATAAGATGCATGGATGTATTATTTTAAAAATGTGTAATGGAACTCTTTCTATTTTACATGAATCTCTCCATTAAAATTGTTATTTGGTCTTATTTTGAACATCTCTAGTGACAGTGAGCTCATTACTTCACATAGTAGCTTACTTCTTTAGAAGAGAGTTCTAATCAATGGAAATTTCTTCCCTTATATTAAGAGAAAATAAGTCCATTACCTCTGGTTACTCTTCCCATTTCACATCAACTCCCCTTTCTCTCTGAGAGCCCTTCATACATTTATTTGATCAAAATCATTGTGCCCTTCCCAAACTTTCTGCTCTTAAATTAAGTTCTTTGATTTTATTCAATCAACTTATGCATCTTAACAAAAAACTCACAAGGAGCTGTCTTTGCAACATGTTGATAATTCTGTGTCTTGAGTATTCTCAAATCTAATGTCCTACATTGCCCATCTCCAACTCATTATATATGACATATCATCACCCCATACCATAACACTGCTTCTCTGACTTTCTCTGAAAAGATCTAAGAATTTTTTCAACTTTATAAAATGTGAATTAAAATATCCTTAGTGAACAACTGTATGTATTGACTTCTTCATATAATTGTCAAGACAAATGTGTAATTCTTCCCTTCCAAACAAACTGGTATCTCTAAATCACTTTCCTTGGAATTAATAAAAACAATATATAAAAGACCAAAGCCTAGAACAGGTGTATGAATCTTTATGTTGTCCTGTGGCATCGTTAGGAGTCCCAGTGTATGACACCAAGCAGAGATCAGAGAGACCATGCTGACCAAATGGTGAAACCTTAGATAGGCAATTTCGAATGCTGCCATATTTTTATCTGTTCATCTCATCTCAACCAAGAGGTCAGTAAGTTGCATCACAGAAAATTTAGAAAATAAAATAGGTCATGGCTGAAAACACAGCTCTCTAGGGGGAAGGACATATAGAACTAATGATTTATATTTAGGTCTTTTCTCTGCTTATATAAGCCATGCAGCAGATACCCAAGAAGGGAATGAAAAAAATGAATGAATGACTGAGTGAAATTCATATGGCACATAGTTTATGAGACCATGTAAACTTAAGCGTGATAGTTAACTGATTAGTCAACTTGCATGAAAGTGCTCTAAATTGGATCAGTATAGTTCTGGGTATGGCTGAAGGAATTTACTGACGGCAGAAGACCCACCCTGGGTGTGAGTGGCACCAACTAATAGGTTCCTTGCCTGAATAGAATATAAGGGAAACAAAAGAGAAAGGCTTGCTTCTGGTTTTTTGTAGGAGCTCCGATCTTCATGTTCACCTTGGAGATGGTCCTCTGGCTTCCAGCACAGACTCTTCAGCCTTCCATTGCAGACCCATCAGCCTCCTGTTACAGACACATATGGGACATTATGGTGAACTCCAGGCCTTCAACTGGACCTCTGGTGTGCAGATAGCCTTTTTGCACTCTTTCATACCTGACTCTGTGGGTGACCACTGTAAACCAATCTTGTAAATCCTTGTACGTTTGGAAATGTATTAAATCTGTTTCTCTAGTAAGCACTGACTGATACAATAAGAGAAGTTATTTTCAACATGAAGGGAGACTTGGTGTCACCTGGAGAAGAATAAAAACCATCAGAGAAAGTTCCTGCAGAGATGAGAATCTAGCAAATGCCATTTCTCTATCAATTGAATAAAATTGTCTAACAAGCATTTTTATGACTGTAGATGCACCAAGTACATACTTTTATTGGTAAGGATAAAACTCAGAAGTCATTTTTCTTATGCAGGTCATAACTTCCTATTTGAAGAACTGGGGTGAAAATCTAGATATTCTAACTTCCAATATAGCATTCTTTCTTCCAAAGAAAACTAAAGGCCTTTTTTGTTTGATTTCTTTTTCTTTCTTTTCTGGATTACAACTTCAAACAAAATTGAGTCACAAGGGAAAACCCTTAAGGGAAGAAGTAGGAAATAAGTTGAGACCAATGCTGTACAGTAGACAAGAGGTGGGGCAAGAAGCCAGGTATGATGATACCTACCTGTAATTTCAGCATCCTGGGAGGTTGGGGCAGGAGGACTGCAAGTTTGAGCCCTGTCTGGAAAAAGCCACTTAGCCAGACCCTGTCTCAGAATAAAAGAAATTTCAAAAAGGGCGGGGAATGTAGCTCAGTGCAAAGGTCCTGCACTCAAGCCTCAGTACTAGAAAACAACAACAACAACAAAATAAAAATAAAAGGGAGGGGAGAAATGATGACTCAGACCTTCAAGTCACCAGGGCATTGTCTGTAGAATGAGGGCACCAATGATTTTTAGGAATATTAAACAAACAAAAAATAGATCTTTAAAAATGCTTTATTTGGTTTATGTAAGAGAAAGGAGTTATATATTTATGTTATTTTTATCTCAATAGTGGTTCTGTAATTTGAGTGCTATTAATTTCATTGATTAATATTGCTGACTAATTAGGAGAAACGAAAGAATAACCTTGGGGTCGGGGATTTAGCTCAGTGGCACAAGCACTTGCCTGGCAAGTGTGAGGTCTTGAGTTCAATTCCTGGTACCAAAAAAAAAAAAAAAAAATAATAATAATAATCTTGCACCCTCACAGGAGACAAGAGACAGAGCTACTGCTCCTGGAAATATCAGCCCAGCCACACCGTGTGGATTATTTGGTATATTTTCACTTCTTTAAAAATGTGAATGCAGTGTTCTATGAGTCTGTTTTCAGGCAGGACTTATGCCACAGAAGGCAAAGTCCTTTGCTTCTTTTCAAGTTGTTTTTGGATTACAAGGTTATTCAGGAAGGGGTCCAGGAGATCCTTCTCTCCTCTGCCCACAACAATTCTGTAAGTCTTCACCCTTGCCCTGACCAGGAAGGGAACTTAGGAAAGGACAGATGTTGTTAACATCTGTTGATGGCAATGGTCTGTGCTGATGTTTTGTATTCTTTTTCTTTCCTCTTTAGATCTTTGCTATGCTGATAAAAAAGAAATGAAGGAATCATGTTTCTCTGTAACATATTTCAAAATGGAACTAATTAGACCATTTGGGAAAGTGGCACGTAGTTCAGGGAAACAGACATCCTGCATTTTCTAGGACAGTGCCAATTTCAAATAGACATTCTTAGTGTGCCTGTAAGTCTATGACATATGCTGAAAATTTAATGTGCAGGGGTCCCAATTACATCTTCCATGTTGCCTTTTGTGCAAAACATGTTTTTTTTTTTGTACTTTGAGGTTTTAAGAATATTCATGCTCTACACATTGGCCTGTAAGACAGTGCTACTCAAAACATGGTCCCTGGGCCAGCAACAGCATCCCAGGGACACTTATTTGAAATGCTAAATCTCTAACTCCATCCTCCATCTATTTTTAATAGGGTCTCCAGGCAATGATGTTTGCATGATATGGACTGAGAAGCATTGCTGTAAGATATATATTTCATAATTACTAATTTTTAGTACAGCAAACATGCAAATAAAATGTTTTGACCTAGCATAGGAATCCCAGGAGCCAATATGACTCTAAAACTGTAATTCAGAATTTCTGAGGTCATTTGAAATGATAATTACAAATTTTCTCTGCAGTTCTTCTCTTTTAGCAAAGAAGTACTATGGACATTGTTCAAAGTCTTTTGTAGCCCATAAACCATTATCTCTAGCCATTGTTATTTTCTGTGAATGCATGGGCTTTGGCTAGGAGTGCCCAGTTGGTAAAAATTGTTACCAGCCTTCTCAGAAGTGCCTCTTCTCCCAGTTCTAACTGCCTGATAAATGTCCAATATAATGGATTATTGCAAAGGATAAGGACATGGCTATCTGCCTCAATTTTGTCTCCTCAAAAACATGAATTATGCTCAAGTGGCCTATCCTTCTATAGGAGATGGAGATCTGTTCACATTGCAATTCACAAAAGGGATACATAATGGATTCTGCACTAACATTTCCCTTGGACCATGAAGGCTTAGTACCAGGTTACTGGAACACAGACGGGGTCATAATACATCAGAGAGGCCAAGTGTGATATTCTAATGTTAATAAGCTACTCTGCTTTTCGTCAGGTAGATTATTGATTTTTTTGAACTTACAACAAACCAATGAGGTAGGTATTTTTATTTCCCTTTTACAGATAAAAAATTGAGAAGTCACTGAAGTGCTATTTGACCAAGGCCATGCAAGACACCTGGAATGAACCCACTGATAGAGCCTGTTCTGACAGTTCTTTCAGAGCATTACACAACCTCTCTGACATGCTGAGTATTCTGAGCCTGGGAATAAGGCATCCTCTTGAAGTTCCTGGTGGCACTTAGTTTGCCAGGAGAAGCACCACCTAAGGAAAAATGTTGTAGTCAGGGTTTGTAAGGGAATAGATTTAATACAGGGCACATAATTCATAGGATTATTTTACAGAATTCACCCAAAAAGTCAAATGCAGAAGAGTGCAAGGAATTTGTCCACCCACTAGGACCCAAAGAATCCAGCTGAAGCCATGAATCCCACAGCAGTGTCCGGCGTGAATCCAATTGAACACGTGAAACCCATGGCATTGTCCTCCACAAGTCAGTCTGAAGACCTATAGCCCACTAAAATGTTGAGGATCTGCACTGGGAAGGCCCAAAAGTCAGTGGCAGAAGCTAGAAAGTCTGCACCAACAGAGAGGAAGATTGGTGCCATCAGACTGAGGGATCTGCACTGGACTCAGGAAATGATGCTCAAGTCAAGGACCAGAGCTCTCCTGAAGAGAACCACAGCCATCCTCAATGACAGCAAGGACCTGAGCTCCTGTGACTATGAGAACAGCTGAGTTCATATCCAGAAAACAAGCGTGACAAACTTCTCCAGGAGAGAAGCAGCACACCATCTTCCCTTCCAGTTCTTTTTTTATGCTATTGGCAACAATTCTCAGGTAAGCATTTCACATTCAGAACCATGTTGATTCAGTTCAGTTGAGTGTTACAAATTGATCAAGTCGATCTACCACAATCCACCTCTGGTCAACTTGATAACCAGATACATTTTTTTTAAACCGTAGTCTCTAGTGGAAGATTTGTGATCTATTGAGGTTTACATTAATATAACAATTGCATATATATAATTCTTATTGCTTTCACTTCCACGTCAAAAGTAAATATTCAAAGGACACTCAAAATTCAAGGTTAAAACCACAATACTTTGAGTAAAAAACCTGATTACAAACATATATCTAAGAACTACATAAACATAATGTTTAAGAGACCTATTACAATCACAGTCCTTGCTTCTCATTAACTTTTCACAGCAGGGCGTGGTAAAACTAAGATATGTCCCAAGGTAAATAAACTCTTCCCTTCTGGTGAAAGGTCTCAGGTAATTTTCAAACTGGTACCAGAGAAGTGGGGTCATTGCTATGAACATCCTTGACCATGTGGTTTGAGAACCTTTGGGAATGGCTGGTGGGAGGGGCTTGGAATGATTTAGAGAGGCCAACTGGAAAAGTAGAGCTGGAACTCCTTAGGCTGTTCTGTATGGGTGTTTCTCATCAGAACTCAGAAGACCAGAAGACTGATAGAAATTTTTCCAGTGAAGACTAGTTTCAGGAGTTTTCTTGTGGGAAGAAGGACTTCACTGATTGTTGGATGCCAGATAATGTGTGTTATAGCTTAGCAGAAAGTTTGCCTGTATTTTGCTCATGCTCAGAGACTGCCTGAGGCTGTGGCAGATTAATCTTCTAGATGAAATTTCAAGGAAGTCAAATGTTAAGATAGTGGCATGGCTACTGTTGGAGTCTTTTAGGCAGATTAATGATAAGAATCAAGAGTAAAGATCCCAGAAGAATGATTGTATTCTGAGTTTGGCTAGAAGGGAAGCTCCAATAAAGCTGGGGACTGAAAAGATAGAGCAGAGTAGATCTTGATTGTTGAGAAGGAAAAAGAGAATAAGAGATGAGTGAGGGAAACACAAGAAGCTGTAGGACTCCAACTTTTCTTTGAGAAGAAAGCTCTAGAGTACCACATTTCAAAATGGCTGCAGCCACACCATGTTCCATAATCAAGACAGCATAGAGAATTTGTTCCTCGGAATGGATTCAGAGTGCCCAGTGATCTAGGCACTTGACTCCCTGCAGTTGAGAGGGAAGCCTGGTTACTGCTGCAGCTGGCAGCAGACCTTGACAGCATTGATGTGGCACTGGTTTTAGGCACATGAAGAATGCAAGAGTTGTGGGGTCAGGAAGGCTACTACCCAGATTTCAGAAGACCTGGGAGGCCAGACAGTGTGCCCCTGAG
>RJWT010008320.1:12033-26654 GCA_004365215.1 Cuniculus paca | reverse complement strand
GCTCAAAATTTCCCAAACATGGGAAAGGAAACTGACATACACATAAGTGAAGCATATAGAACTCAAACTAGCCATAAACAAAATAAATCAACACCCAGACTTATAATTATCAGCATTCCACAAATTCAACATAAGAACAGAATATGAAAAGATGTAAGAGAAAAGAAGCAGATTACCTATAAAGGAAAGCCCATCAGAATCATGGCAGACTTCCAACATAAGTCAAAAAGGGCATGGAGTGAAGTATTTCAACTCCTAAAGGAAAATAACTTCCAACCCAGAATGATGTATCTTGCAAAGCTATCCTTCAAAACTGATGGAGAAATAAGATACTTCCATGACAAAGATCAGCTGAAGAACTTCATGACCACCAAACCAACCCTGCAAACTATACTGAAAGATACTCTAGATACACATGAAAATAGCCATGATGTCAAGAAGATCAACAGAAGAAGAACACCAAGTAGGGGAAATAATTAAGTAGAGGGAAAAGGTAAAGAAACCACCACAGAAAGATAACATGACTAAAACAAGCCAAAATATATCAGTTATAACCATTAATGTAAATGGCCTCAATTCACCAATCAAAAGGAACAGACTGGCAGAATGGATCAAGAAACATCCAACCATATGCTGTCTACAAGAAACCCATCTAACCCAAAAGGAAATTCATAGACTGAAAGGCAAAGCATGGAAAACAATACTCCATGCACCAGAAACCCAAAAAACAGCAGGGGTAGCTATTCTGTCTGCAGACAATGTGAACTTCAAACCAAGAATGGTCAAAAGGATAAAGACAGTCACTACATATTGGTTAGGGGAAAACTCCAAGAGGAAGAATTAACAGTCTTAAGTATATATGCACCAATATGGGAGCACCCAACTATAAAAAATAAATATTAATAGAAATGAAAAATCAAATAAGCAATAACACAATTATAATGGAGATTTTAGGACACCCTTGACACAAAGAGACAGATCAACTGGATAGAAAATCAGCAGAGAAATAATAGAACTGAATCAAACCTGTGAACAAATGGACCTGGCAGATGTCTATAGAGTTTTCCACCCAACAACGTCAGAGTATACATTCTTGTCAGCTTCACATGGTACATTCTCTAGAATAGACCATATACTAGCACATAGAACATGCTTAAGTAAATGCAAAGGAATAAAAATTGTCCCATACATACTATCTGATCACAGTGCCATCAAATTGGAAATTAATGACAAAAGAAACTGCCAAAATTCCATAAACACTTGGAAATTAAATAATACACCTGAACAGGCAGTGGGTCACAGAATAAGTTAAAGAAGAAATTAAACAATATCTACAAGCAAATAAAAATACCAATACAATTATCGGAATATGTGGGATGCAATGAAAGCAGTCCCCCAAGGGAAGTGTATTGTGGTGAATTCCCACATGTGGAAAATGGAATGAACACATAAAGAATCTGATGTTACACCTGAAACATCTACAAAAAGAAGAGAAAGCCCAACCCAAAGCCAAAAGATGGGAGGAAATTATAAAAATCAGAAAAGAAATTAATGCCATTGACACTAAGACAACAAAATGAAGAATGAATCAAAGAGCTGGTTCTTTGAAATAATACATATAATTGATAAGCCCATAGTCAACCTTATTTTAAAAAAGGAAAGAAAAAACTCAAATCCATGCAATAAGGAATGAAATGGTGAAATCACTACAGACCCTGTGGAAATACAGAAGATCATCAATACCTAGTTCAAAAGACTTTACTCTGAAGGGTTTCATAACAGAAGAAATGGAGAGATGTCTAGAAATGTATCAATTAGCAAAACTGGATCAAAACTACTGAATAACCCAATTTCAGCTAATGAAATTGAAAATGTAATTAGAACCTTACCAACCAAGAAAAGTCCAGGTCCTGATTGATTCACAGCTGAATTCTACAAGAAATTCAAGGAAGACTTAATGTCAACACTCCTCAAACTCTTTAATGAAATTGAAAGGGAAACAAGTCTCCCTAACTCATTCCTGGAAGCAAATATCACCCTAATACCAAAACCAGAGAAAGACTCAACTGAAAAAGAGAACTACAGGCCAATCTCTCTAATGAACATCAATGCAAAAATCCTTTATAACATACTGGCAAAGAGAATGCAGCTAGTCTTCATGAAGGTTATACATCACGACCAAGTGGTATTCATCCCAGGAATGAAAGGATGGTTCAACATCCGCAAATCAATAAATGAAATATAGCCTATCAATAGAGCCAAAGATAAAAATCACATGGTCATTTCACTAGATGCAGAAAAAGCTTTTGATAAAGTCCAACACTCTTTCACGATAAGAACTCTACAGAAAATTGGAATAGATGGCCTTTACCTCATTCTGATAAAAGCCATCTATGACAGACCCACAGCCAGTATCACATCAAGTGGTCAAAAACTGGAAGCTTTCACTCTAAAATCAGGAACAAGACAAGGATGTCCATTATCACCACTCCTATTCAATATAGTACTGGAACATTAGCCAGAGCAATTAAACAAGAGACAGAAATAAAAGGATTAAAGGTAGAAAAGGAAGAAGCTAAATTATCACTATTTGCAGATGGCATGATACTCTACATTGAAGACCCTCAAAACTGCATTGAAAGACTTCTGCATGTCATAACCAAATTCAGTAATGTAGCTGGATACAAAGTCAATACTCAGAAATCAATAGCATTCCTGTACACAAACAACAAACTCATTGAGAAAGAAATGAGAGAAACCACACCCTTTACAATAGCATTCAAAAAATGAAATACTAAGGAATCAACCTAACAAAGGAAGCAAAAGATCTATTCAAAGAAAACTACAGTACTCTAAAGAACAAAATCAAAGGGCATCTCAGAAAATGGAAAGACATTCCGTGTTCATGGATAGAAAGAACAAACATTGTGAAAATGGCCATTCTCCCAAAATTATTATACAGATTTAATGCAATTCCCATCCAAATACCATTAGCATACCTCACAGATCTAGAGAAATCATTCTTATAATTCATCTGGAACCAGAAGAGACCTAGAATAGCAAAGGCAATTCTGAACAGCAAGGGCAGGGCAGGAGGCATCACAATCCCAGACTTGAAGTTATACTACAAAGCTACTGTAATAAAATGAGCATGGTACTGGAATCGACACAGCCTTGAGGATCAATGGAATAGATTTAAGGATAGAACCCCAACTACAAACACACTCAGCCACCTTATCTTTGACAAAGGGGCCAAGCATGTTCACTAAAAGAAAGCCTGTTTAATAAGTAGTGCTGGAAAAACTGGCTTTTCATATGCCAAAAGCTTAAACTAGATCCAAGTCTATCACCATGCACTACACTAAAGTCAAAATGGATCAAAGATCTAAATATTCAAACAGAAACACTAAATCTGCTGGAAATCAAAGTAGGGAGAAACCTTGAAAACATAGAGGTAGGTGGCGAATTCATGAACAAAAGCCAAACTTCACGGGAAACACTTCCCAGAATCAACAATTGATATCTTGTCTTATTAAACGTTTTTGCATGTGAAAAGAAATCTCCAACACAGTCCAAAGGAAACCCACAAATTGGGAAAAAAGCTTTGTCAACTGTCCTTCAGACAGAGGTCTTCTATCTAGAATGTATAAAGAATTAAAAAAATCAGGCCCTCGAAGTTCAAAGGCTCAATCCAAAAATGCTCATCTGAGTTGAAAATATTTTTTAGCTGAAGAGATATGAATGGCAAAGAAATACATGAAAAAATGTTCAGCATCATTGGTCATTAGAGAAATGTAAATTAGAACAACTCTTGAGATTCCATCTCACTCCAGAAAGAATGGCCAGGATCAAGAAAACCACCAGAAACAGTTGCTAGAGAGGCTGTGGGGACAAAGGAACACTTCTCCACTGTTGGGGGGAGTTTAGACTGGTGCAGCTGCTGTGGAAATCATTCTGGAGGTTCCTCAAAAAGCTAGGATTTGAAGTTCCATTTGACCCAGCTATTCCACTTCTGGGTATATTCCTAGAAGTGAAATCATCATACCACAGTGATATATGTGCACTCATGTTTATAGCAGCACAATTTGTAATAGCCAAATCTTGGAAACAGCTGAAATGCCCATCAACTGAGGAATCAATGAAAAAGATGTGGTACTTTTATACAATGAAGTACTATTCAGCTATAAAGAATGATCACACTGAGGCTTTTATAGATAAATGAATGTGACTTGAGACCATATTCATAAGTGAAATAAACCATGCACTCATGTGTAAAGACCACATCGTCTCCCTAGTGTAAGAAACTGAAAGACTCAATAGGATAAAAAATCCCTGATAAATATGGGGGAAAGGTTCTGAAGTCCAATAATGCTTTTATTCTTTGATTGGATTGGTTTAAGTCTGGTTTGTACTATTTGATTGCAATATGTGAGAATATATGTACAGCTTTTTTGAAGAAAACAAAGGACATTAAGGTAGCCATTATTGATTTCTTATTGTCTAATTTGAAGGCCTGTAATGGTTTCAACTTTTGTTTTATCTAGTTTTATTTTGTTTCATTTGAATTTATTGTCTGTGAATGTATGAACAGCCATTTAGAAGAAAACAAGAGACACTATGGTAGCCATTGTTAATATCTTTTTTTATGTTTTGAAGACCTGTATTGCTTGCAGTGTTGTGTTCTGAAATGCTTTGTTGTGTTTGACTCTATTCTGTTTTGTTTTGTTGTATTCTCTTTAAAATAAAAAAAGACTTAAAAATGAAGTAAACTAATAATGATTAAATGCAGTTCCAAAAAAAAAAAAAAACAAGAGAGACAAGAATAACAGAGAGCTCAAGGTGAAAACAATGTAGGCTTTGTTATGGTTTTGTCTAGGTGGTCCCCCAAGCCTCAAAAAGTCATGGAGGCAACTGAATCTATCATTTGTGATTGGTTCATTGTCCAGCAATGGTAGTAGTGGTGTGGGTGCTACATGTGCACAGGGGTGGAGCCAGCACACTACATAAGGGAAGAAGGCATGTTTTACCTTCCCTTTCTGCCTTTTTGCTCTTGTTGCTCAACCACACCACCATGCCTGGGACCCAGCTGGTTATGTACACACTGAAACCTCCAAGAACTATAAGGAATAAACCTTCCCTCCTTCATGTTTGGTGTCAGGTATTTTGTCTCAACAAGAGAAAAGTAACCATGACAGGCTTTAAAAACAAGGTGGTAGGAACATAACAAAGATTGTTAGCTTGTATAGTTATCTTCAAAAGAGTTATTCTGATTACCAGATACGGCCATACAAAATTGATCTTATCCTATGCATGTTAACTGTTTTTTTCCAAGAACTGATAGGATTAGTAGTACAATCATCTTAGCTATCTTAAGTGTATATATACAAATTTCTATCTTTTTTCTTTTCCATTCTTTTCTTCATTTCCCTGAGTTGTTTTTTCCTTTTGAGCAATTTATTATCCTTTCAGAAAATTTATTGAAAATTGTATATCTTACTTACTCTTTCAGTTTGTTACACTAGGGAGAGAATATGATGTTTACACATGTGGGCTTGCTTTCACTAGTGAGTGTCCCAAGTCACATCCCATTACCTATGAAAGCCTCAATGTGATCCTTCTTTATAGGTGAGTAGTACTCCATTGTATAAAAATACCACATCTTTTTTGTCCATTTCTCAATTGCCGGGCATTTGGGCTGTTTCCAAGATTTGGCTATTACAAAGTGTGCTGCTATAAATATGGGTGCACATGTATCACTGTGGTATTATGTTTTCAGTTCTGGGAATATGCCCAGAAGCAGGGAAGCTGGATCAAATAGGACTTCCAAACTCAGCTTTATGAGGAGCCTCCAGACTGATATTTTAACTTCTTTGTTTTCTAACCTTGTTGCTTTTATTTCTTTCTCTTCTCTAATTGCTCAGGCTAATGTTTCCAGCACTATATTGAATAAACGTGGTGATAGTGGACATCCTTCTTTTGTTCCAAATCTTAGAGTGAAAGCTTTAAGTTTTTGATCATTTAATGTGGTGATGGCTGTTGGTTTGTCATAGATGACTTTTATCAGATTGAGATAAAACCATCTATTCTGATTTTCCATAGGGTCCTTATCATGAATAAGTGTTGGACTTTATCAAAAGGTTTTTCTGCATCTATTGAGATGATCAAGTGATTCTTATCTTTGACTCTATTGATATGGTGTATTACATTTATTGATTTGCACATGTTGAACCATCTCTGCATTCCTTTGATGAATTCCACTTGGTCATGGCATATAATTTTCTTGATGACTTGCAGCATGCTGTTTTCCAGTATTTTATTCAGAATTTTTGCATCTATGTTCAATGGGGATGTTGGACTTTAGTGCTGTGGTTTTGGTCGGGTCTTTCTGTGGTTGGATCTTTCTCTGGTTTTGGTATTAGGGCAATACTTGCTTTGAGAAATGAGTGAGAATTTCTTCCCTTTCAGTTTCCTAGAAGAGTTTTGGCATTAAGTCTTTCTTGAATTTCTTGTAGAATTCAGCTGTAAATTCACCAGGACCTGGGCTCTTCTTTGTTGGTAAGCTTGTAATTGCATTTTCAATTTCCTTAACTGAAATTGGGTTATTCAGCAATTTTAGGCCTTCTGGATACAGCTTTGGTAATTCATACATTTCTAGGAATCTGTGCATTTCTTCTATGTTTTCAAACCTATCAGAGTAAAGATTTTTGAAGCAGGTATTGATGGTGTTCTGTATTTCCGCAGGGTCTGTAGTGATTTCAAACTTTTCATTCCTTATTGCATGGATTTTGGGTTTTTTCTTTCCTTTTTTAAATAAGGTTGGCTAGGGCCTTATCAATTCTATTTATCCTTTCAAAGAACCAACTCTTTGATTCATTGATTCTGTGTATTGTTTTCTTAGTCTCAATTGTGTTAATTTCTGCTCTAATCTTTATAACTTCCTCCCTTCTTTTGGCTTTGGGCTTCACTTGTTCTTTTTCTAGATATTTGAGGTGAAGCATCATTTTGTTTATTTGTGTTTGTTCCATTTTCCTGATGTGGGAATTGACAACAATAAATTTCCCTCCTAGGACTGCTTTCATTCCATCCCACAGGTTCTGGTAAGTTGTATTTGTATTTTCATTGGCTTGTACTTATTTCCTTACTTTCTTTAATTTCCTCTGTGACCTATTGATTGTTTAGGAGTGTATTATTTAATTTCCATGTATTTATGGAGTTTTTTCAGTGTATTTTGTCATTAATTTCTGGTGTCATGGCACTATGATCAGATAATATGCATGGGATAATTTTGATTTTTCTGCATTTACTTAAGCATATTGTGTGGGCTAGAATATGGTCTATTTTAGAGAATGACCCATGTGAATGTAAGAAGAATGTATATTCTGATGCTGTTGGGTGGAGTTCTCTGTACATGCCTACCAAGTCAATTTGTTCACAAGTTTGATTCAGTTCTGTTATTTCTTTGCTGATTTTCTGTCTAGTTGATCTGTGTCTTTGTGTCAAGGGTGTGTTATGGTTTCCTGTTATAATTGTGTTATTGCATATTCAATTTTTCATTTCTATTAATATTGTTTTATATAGTTGGGTGCTTGCATATTTGGTGCATATATATTTAAGATTATTTCTTCTTCTTGGAGTTTTCAACTTACCAGTGTGTAATGATCTTCTTTCTCTCTTTTGGTCATTCTTGGTTTGAAGTTCACATTGTCTTCAAACAGAATAGGTACTCCTAATTTTTTTTTTTGTTTTTTGGTTCCTGTTCCATGGAATGTTGTTTTCCATGCTTTGCCTTTCAGTCTATGAATTTCCTTTTGGGTTAGATGGGTTTCTGGTATACAGCATATGGTTGGATGTTGTTTCTTGATCCATTCTGCCAGTCTGTTTCTTTAAATTGGTGAATTGAGGCCATTTACATTAATGGTTATAACTGATATATATTGGCTTATTTTTGTCATGTTATTTTTGTGCTGTAGTTTCTTTACCTTTTTCCTCTGTTGCTTGTCCTGCTTGGTGGTTTTTTTTCTGTTGGAATTCTTGAAGTTGTAGTCATTTTTATGTCTATCTAGAATATGTTTCAGTATCCTTTGCTGGTATGGTTTGGTGGTCATGAAGTTTCTCAACTGTTCTTTGTTATGGAAGTATCTTATTTCTTCATTGATTTTGAAGTTTGTTTTGCAGGGTACATGAATCTGGTTGGAAGTCATTTTCCTTTAGAATTTGAAATACTGCACTCTATGCTCTTCTTGACTTCATTGCTTGTGTTGCAAAGTCTGCAGTGATTCTGATGCATTTTCCTTTACAGATTACTTGTTGGTTTTCTCTAACAGCTTTTAATATTCTGTTCTTATGTTAAATTTCTGGGATGTTGGTTATCATCTGTCTCTGTGTAGATTTATTTTGGTTATGGCTAAGTGGAGTTTTATATGCTTCACTTATCTGTATGTCTGTTTCTTTCCAATTTTGGGGAAAATTTCGGCTATTCCTTCCATCAATAGTCTTTTTATATCATTTGTGTTGTCCCCTTCTTTTTTGTTTACACCTATCAATTGTATATTGTTTTTTCTTTGCATCATCTGGCAACTGTTGAATTGTTATTTCCTGATTCCTTGTTATTTTTAAAGGATTTTTTCTTTTTTTTTCTTTTAAAGAGAATAGAACAAAACAAAACAGAAAAGAGTGAAACACAACATAGCATTTCAGAACAGAACACTGCAAGCAATACAGGTCTTCAAAACATAACAAGAGGAGATTAACAATGGCTACCCTAGAGTCTCTTGCCTTATTCCAAATGGTTGCTCAGACATTCACAGACAATAAACTCAAACAAAACAAAATAGTATAAAACTAAATAAAACAAAAGAGTGAAAGCATTACAGGCCTTCAAATCAGACAGCAAGAAACCAACAATGGCTACCTTAATTTCCCCTGTTTTCTTCAAAAAGCTATTTCTATCTTCTCACATATTGCAATCAAATAGTAGAAAAGAGACATAAACCAATCAAATCAAAAAATAAAAGCACTGTTGGGCTTCAGAACCTTTCCCCCATATTTACTGGGAATTTTGTATCTTATTGAGTATGAGTATGGTCTCAATTTACATCCCTTTACCTATAAAAGCCTCATTGTGATCATTCTTTATGGCTTGAATAGTACTCCATTGTATAAAAGTACCACATCTCTTTTATCCATTCCTTAATTGATGGGTATTTGGGTTGTTTCCAAGATTTGGCTATTACAAATTGTGCTGCTATAAACATGGGTGCAATATATTACTGTGGTATGATGATTTCACTTCTTCTGGGAATATGCCCAGAAGTGGAATAGCTGTGTCAAATGGGACTTCCAATCCTAGATTTTTCAGGAAGCTCCAGAATGATTTCCACAGTGGCTGCACCAGTCTACACTCCCAGCAAAAGTTGAGAAGCATTGCTTTTTCCCCACAGCCTCTGCAGTATTTGTCATGAGTAGTTTTCTTGAACCTGGCCATTCTTTCTGGAGTGAGATGAAACCTCAGAGTTGTTTTAATTTGCCTTCCTCTAATGACCAATGATGCTGAACATTTTTTCATGTATTTAATTGCCATTCGTATTCCTTCAGCTGAGAAGTGTGTTTTCATCTCAGATGCCCATTTTTGGATCGGGTCTTTGAATTTCGAGGGCCTGATATTTTTCAATTCTTTATGTGTTCTAAATAGAAGACTTTTGTCTGAATCACAGTTGACTAAAATTTTTTTCCCAATGTGTGGATTTTCTTTTCCCTCTCTTGGAGATTTTTTTTTGATATGCAAATACTTTTTAACAAGACAAGATCTGTTGTCAATTCTAGGAAGTGTTTTCCATGCAGTGTGACTTTTCTTCATGAATTCTCCACCTACCCCTATGTCTTCAAGATTTCTACCTACTTTGTTTTCCAGCAGATTTGGTGTTTCTGTTTTAATATTTAGATCTTTGATCCATTTTGACTTTAGTGAATGGTGATAGGCTTGGATCTAGTTTTAGTTGTCAGCATATGTGTTTTGGTTACTTTTTTTCTCGTTGCTGAGACAAACACCTGACACCCAAAATTAGGGAAGAAAAGGTTTATTTAGCTTACAGTTTCTGGGGATTTCAGTCCATAATCAGCTGGCTCCAAGGCATGGTGGCATGGCACTGGGGCAACACTTCAAGGCAGCAGCCAGAGCAAAAAGGGGCAGCTGTTCATGGTGGCTGCAAGCCACAAGAGCAAACCGCTCCAAAGAGCAAAACATGCCCCCATTCCAACCTTACATTGTATGTCGGCTCCACCCCTGGGTGGGTACAGAACTCACACTGCCAATCCCAGCACTAGACAAGGAGTCAATCACAAATGCTAGATTCAGCCACTTCTGTGACTATATGAGGCTTGGGGGGGCATCTATATACAAACTGTAACATTATGCAAAGTCAGTTTTTCCAGCACCATTTATTAAAGAGGCTATCTTTCTTCCAGTGAACATGTTTGGCCCCTTTGTCAAAGATAAGGTGGCTGAGTGTGTAGTTGGGTTGTGTCTTCTAATTTATTCCAGTGATCCTCAGGTCTGTTTTGATTCCAGTACCATGGTGATTTGATTACAGTAGCTTTGCAGTATAATTTCAAGTCTGGGATTGTGGTGCTTCCTGCCCTGCCTTGGCTGACCAGAGTTGCTTTTGCTATTCTAGGTCTCTTCTCATTCCAGATGTTTTAAGAATGATTTGTCTAGATCTGTGAGGTATGCTAATGTTTCCAGCACTGTATTGAATAGGAGCGGTGATGATGGACATCCTTCTCTTGTTCCCAATTTTAGAGCAAAAGCTTTCAGTTTTTGACCATTTAATGTGATACTGGTTGTTGGTTTGTCACAGATGGGTTTTATCAGATTTATGTAAAGGCCATCTATTCCAATTTTCTGAAGGGTTCTTATCATGAATGAGTGTTGGAGTTTATCAAGAGCTTTTTCTGCATCTATGGAAATGACCATGTGGTTCTTATCTTTGCCTCTATTGATATGGTGTATTGCATTTATTGATTTACATATGTTGAACCATCCTTTCATACCTGGGATGAATCCCACTTGGTTGTGGTGTATAATCTTCTTGATGATTTGCTGCATTCTGTTTGCCAATAGTTTTTTGAGGATTTTTGCATCAATGTTCATTAAGGAGAATGGCTTGTAGTTCTCTTTTGTGTTTGGGTCTTTCTCTGGTTTTCATATTAGGGCAATACTTGCTACCAGGAATGATTTAGGGAGATTTCCTCCACTTTCAATTTCATTAAAGAATTTGAGGAGTGTTGGCATTAAGTCTTCCTTGAATTTCTTGTTGAATTCATCTGTGAATTCATCAGCGCCTGGACTTTTCTTGGTTAATAAGTTTCTAGTTACATTTTAATTTTGATTAACTGAATTTGGATTTTTCATTAGTTTTACCTCTTCTTGATCCAGTTTTGGTAGTCGATATATTTCTAGAAATCTGTCCATTTCTTTGGTGTTATCGAACTTATGCAAGTAAAGATTTTTGAAGTAGGAATTGATGATCTTCTGTACTTCTGCAGGGTCTGTAGTGATTTCACCCTTTTCATTCCTTATTGCATGGATATGAGTTTTTTCATTCCTTTTTTATATAAGGTTACCTAGGGGCTTATCAATTTTATTTATTCTTTCCAAGAACCAGATCTTTGATTCATTTATTCTTTGTATTGTTTTTGTAGTCTCAATTGCATTATTTTCTGCTCTGATCTTTATAGTTTCCTCCCTTCTTTTGGCTTTGGGTTGGGCTTCATCTTCTTTTTCTAGGTATTTGAGGTGTAATATCAGATTAGCTATTTGTGTTCGTTGGATTTTCCACATGAGGGAATTCACCACAATATATTTCCCTCTGGGGACTGCTTTCATTGCATGCCACAGATTCTGGTAATTGTATTGGTATTTTTATTTGCTTGTGGATATTATTCAGTTTCTTCTTTAATTCCCTCTGTGACCCACTGATTGTTCAGGAGTGTGCTATTTAATTTCCATGTGTTTATGGAGTTCTTGCAGTTTCTTTTGTCATTAATTTCCAGTTTGATTGCACTGTGATCAGATAGTATGTATGAGGCAATTTTGATTCCTTCGCATTTACTTAAGCATGTTCTGTGGGCTAGTGTATGGTCTATTGTAGAGAATGTATCATGTGAAACCAAGAAGAATGTATACGCTGATGTGGTTGGGTGGAAAACTGTAGACGTCTACCAGGTTCATTTGTTCACAGGTTTGATTCAGTTCTGTTATTTCTTTGCTGATTTTCTGTCTAGTTGATCTGTCTCTTTGAGTCAAGGGTGTGTTAAGGTCTCCTGTTATAATTGTGCTATTGCTTATTTGATTTTTTGTTTCTATTAATGTTTGTTTTATGTAGTTCGGTGCTCCCATATTTCATGCATCTATATTTAAGATTGTTATTTCTTTCTCTTGGAGTTTTCCCCTAACCTGTATATAGTGACCTTGTTTATCTCTTTTGACCATTATTTGTTTGAAGTTCAAGTCATCTGCAAATGGAATAGCTACCCCTGTTTTTTTTTTTTTTGGTTCCTGATGCATGGAGTATTGTTTTCCATCCTTTGACTTTCAGTCTATGAGATTCTTTTGTGTTTTATGGGTGTCTTGTAGACAGCATATGGTTGGATGTTGTTTCTTGATTCATTCTATCAGTCCGTTTCTTTTTTTCTATTTTAAAGAGAACAAAACAAAACAAAGCAAAAGAAAACAAAATAGTCAAACATAAGATAGCATTTCAAAACATAACACTGCAAGCTATACAGTTTTTCAAAACCTAACAACAAGAGATTAACAATGGTTACCCTAGTGCCTCTGGCTTTCTTCAAAATGGTTGTTTAAACATTTAGAGACAATAAACTCAAACACAACAAACTAATATAAAACCAGATAAAACAAAAGAGCATTACAGGCCTTCAGGTCGGACAACAAGAAACCAGCAATGGTTACTGTAGTGTCTCATTTTTCAAAAGAGCTGTTCCTATCTTCTCACATACTGCCTTCAAATAGTAGGAAACAGAATTAAACTAATCAAATCAAAGAATAAAAGCACCATTGGATTTCGGATCCATTTGTTCATATTTATTGGGAATTTTGTATCTTATTGACCCTTTCAGTTTATTACACTAGGGAGACGATGCGGTGTTTACACATGTGTGTTTGGTTTATTTCACTTCTGAATATGGTCTCAAGTCTCATCCATTTACCTATAAAAGGCTCAAGATGATCTTTTTTTATAGCTAAATAGTAATCCATTGTATAAAAGTACCACATCTTCTTTATCCATTCCTCGATTGATGGGCATTTGGGTTGTTTCCAAGATTTGGCTATTACAAATTGTGCTGCTATAAACATGGGTGCACATATATTACCATGGTAAGATGATTTCACTTCTTCTGGGAATATGCCCAGAAGCAGAATAGCTGGGTCAAATGGGACTTCCAGTCCTTGCTTTTTGAGAAACCTCCAGACTGACCTCCATAGTGTTTGCACCAGTCTGCACTCCCACCAACAGTGGAGAAGGGATCGTTTTTCCCCACAGCCTCTCCAGCATTTATTGTTGGTGGTTTTTTTGATCCTGGGCATTCTTTCTGGAGTGAGATGAAATCTCAGAGTTGTTTTAATTTGCATTTCTCTAATGAGCAATGATACTGAACATTTTTTCATGTATTTTTTTGCCATTCGTATTTGTTCAGCTAAGAAGTGTGTTTTCATCTCAGATGCCCATTTCTGGATTGGGTCTTTGAATTTTGAGGGCCTGACATTTTTTAATTCTTTACATGTTCTAGATAGAAGACCTTTGTCTGAAGGACAGTTGACTAAGATATTTTCCCAATTTGTGGATTTTCTTTTCACTCTGTTGGAGATTTCTTTTGACATGCAAAAACTTTTTAACTAGACAAGATCCCAATTGTTGATTCTGGGAAGTGTTTCCCGTGCAGTTGGGCTTTTGTTCATAAATTCTTCACCTACCCCTATGTTTTCAAGATTTCTACCTACTTTGTTTTCCAGAAGATTTTGTGTTTCTGTTTGAATATTTAGATCTTTGATCCATTTTGACTTTAGTTTAGAGCATGGTGATGGGCTTGTGTCTCATTTTAGTTTTTGGCATATGGAACGCCAGTTTTTCCAGCACCATTTATTAAAGAGGCTATCTTTCTTCCAGTGAACACGTTTGGCCCCTTTGTCAAAGATAAGGTGGCTGAGAGTGTTTGTACTTGTGGTTGTATCTTCTAATCTATTCCATTGATCCTCAGGTCTGTTTTGATTCCAGTATCATGCTGATTTGATTACAGTAGCTTTGTAGTATAACTTCAAGGTTGGGATTGTGATGCCTCCTGTCCTGCCCTTCCTGCCCAGAAGTGCCTTTGCTATTCTAGGTCTTTTCTGGTTTCAGAAGAATTGTAAGAATGACTTCTCTAGATCTGTGAGGTATGCTAATGGTATTTGGATGGAAATTGCATTAAATCTGTATAATAATTTTGGGTGAGTGGCCATTTTCACAATGTTGGTTCTTCCTACCCATGAGCATGGAATGTCTTTCCATTTTTTGAGATCCTCTTCAATTTCTTTTCTTTTCTTTTCTTTTTTTTTTTTTTTT
>RJWT010008319.1:0-26437 GCA_004365215.1 Cuniculus paca | reverse complement strand
AAATAAGATACAAAAGGAAATTTCTAAGTTTACCTACTGCAATGATGTAAATTGGATGCTAAATAATCATCTTTCTTATTTTGAAAAGAGTATATTTGCAAGTTTAAAGTGGATGTTACCAATTTCAAGTTATAAAACATGTATTTGGTAGATTTGAAAACAAAAACAGGATGACAGATTCTACATATGAGAATTTTTAGCATTACCACAGAATTTTAACACTGCCTTTTGCATATCAGGGATTTTTTGGCAACAAAGAAAACAATAAAAATAAATATGTTAGGGAATGCATTAAAAAACCAACTATGTATGTTTGCATATGTCAGATTCTTATTTTATCCTGTGAGTCTGTTAAAAAGATTGGTGTGATTTACACAATTTTTGTTCTTAAAAGGTAATATATGTATTCCATCAAACTGAGGGCCTAGCCTATAGTGGATATTCATTAAAGGCTAGCTATTTTAAATTTATTTACTTTTTAGTAAAATTAAGAAAAAAGAATTCTTGGTACAGAAAGAATGAATGAATGAAAGAAAGAAAGAAAGAAAAAAAGAAAAGAAAAAAATATATTCTCTCATGTTTACCTAGTTTATATTCAGTTATCCCTCTTTATTTGAGGGAGATTTGCTCCAAAACCCCACAGATAGCAAAATTCACAGATGCTCAATTTCCTTATATAAAATGTCCTGGTATTCACATATAAATTATGAATATCCTCTTGTATCATTAAATTGTCTCCAAATCATGTATAATGACTTATACAGTGTAACTGCCATATAAATGGTTGTTATATTATTTTTTAAAGATTAACAATAAGAAACAAAAAAGTTTGTATATATTCAGTACAGATGCAGCAGCGGAAGACCTAACTACATAGCAACAACATAATATTCTTCCGTGCTAGTTTGGTTGCCAAACCCACAGATATGGAGGACTGACTATAACTAACTCAGTTAAATTTAGTGTTTAGATCAATATTATTCTAGATACTTAACATATTTATTTCTGGAATTTTACAGTTGTAAGTCAATGAGCTTTTATTTGGTAGGTTTTAATACTCTGATCTGCTTCATTTGGTTTTTGGTAGGTGAGGGTAATTAAAAGAAAACAATAACAGCAAACAGTGCAATAAAGCTTCCAACGCCTGAGAATTCCACAGACATTAGGATACTTCACATAAAATAAAGAATATTTAAAAATGAAAAATAATATTAAAAATAAAATTGGCCTATGTGCCAAGTACCTGTAAAATTTACTTTTTATTCTAGAGTCGAATGTTTATAATCATTAAAATATCACAGGAGAATAGTCTGATTTATACTACACTTCAGAAAAAAAAGACAGGGCCAGGGATTTAGCTCAGTGGTCCTGTGCCTGCCTCGCAAGCACAAGGTTCTGAGTTCGATTCCTGGTACCAATTTAAAAAAAAAGGAAAAAGCCAATGTTTTACAAAATTAAGATTTCCATTTCCTTTTATTTCATTTTTTTTGTTTTATTAGTACATATTTGCAGTACATGATGTATACAGTCATCTTGGAGTGGGTACATGTGCATAATACAGCTTGTTTCTTTTTTATTTTTTCTTACTTTTTAGTTGAATGTAATGAATGAATTATATGTCATAAACATGAACTCAGAATAATAACAACAGGAATGAAAATAGGGAAAGGGGATTTATGGGTGAAGATTTCCATTTTCTAAAGAGAATTCTGAGATAAGCAAAAACTTTACTGATGAAATATTACTTTATGTTGTGTTTTACCCCTCAAAACCAGTTTTTTGTAGATGAGCATACGCAGAGTGTCTGCACACTGCTTGGATCCCACCACTGTGCTGCTGTGAGGTGAGTTCTACAAAATCACCCCCTCTGGGCTTCTTTCTCTGTCGCTAACATTTTTATTTTGTTTTGTTTTTGGTACTGGGGATCGAACTCACTACCTCACTCTTGCCAGACAGGCGTTTAAGCCGCTGAGCTAAATCCCCAGCTCTCTATCGCTAACATTTTGGGAAGTAATTTTATCTATCCATTTAGAATTGTTAGGATTTATAATAATACACAGCCGGTCTAAAACAGAGCTGAGTGCCCATTCAGTAGTTCAGAATTTGTAGCTCTCAAAAATAACAAAACCAACCACATCTGCCTGTGCAACCCCAGACCTTTGCAGAACATGCGCCCTTGGACTCGTGACTGAGAGAGCAGAGTGACACCAGCAGGTAACAGATCTGGCTTTTCCTAAAATGATGCTGGCTTCAATGTTTTTCCTCATTCATGAGGTTGGGGACGAGAAAGGACACTTTACCCTATTTTTAATGGTAAGAGTTGTTAAATACTGGTTCCTGATTATTTCAAATATCAAAAATAGTCTTTACACTAAGAAAATAACATTGTTATGATTTACATAAGACATATTTCACTTTTTTTAGTAAGAAAGAGAGCAAAAATAATTTGATCACCTATAATAATCATGTTTTATAAGCCATTGTGTGTTTTCCTATAACTCTGTACAACGGTTTGAAGGTCTACTCCAAAACTTACGTTTAAATGTGATGGCCACTGTAACAGCATTAAAAGGTGGACTAATGTTATTGTGGAAGTGGGCTGGTTAGCATAAGCATGAGTTGTTATGAGGCAAATTCAGCCCTCTCTCCTATCATTCACATGTACTCCCCAACCCTGAATCATGTCATGCCACAGCAAGCAGACTCTCGACAGATGCCTGTTTCATGCTCCTGGACTTCCCAGCCTTTAGAGCCATGAACCAAATAAGCTTCCAATGTTTGTAACTTCTCCAGTCTCAGGTATCCTATTATGCAAGCAGAAAATGGATTAAGACACCTTTAGAATAATTATTTACTTTTTCAGGAAATGCATGCTTAATTGTGTATAATTTGTAACGATCGCCATAAAGATGGGATAGAATTCCCCAAAAGCTGGTTTGTTCCACTGAGTGTGGAAACTGTGCCTATTAGAGAATAAATGCTGATTCAGATGGTGGATGGCTTCATGGCCACATGTAGAATTGCTCTTTTTTATCTTTTAGAGCTGGTGGTGCAGTAATTGTTCTTATTTTGCTGTTAAAAAAAAAACTGGTAACATAAGCCTCAATTTTATCAGGCTATATAGAGCTAGTGCAACAATTTGATTTCGTTATGTAACATTTTTGCAATTTCTTATGTGGGTAAAAATGAACTTATTAGAGATCTTTTTTTTTTTTTTTTGGTACTAAGAATCAAACTCAGGATGTTGTGCTTGACAGGCAGGTGCTTATGTTGCTGAACTATATACCCAGCCCCACAAAAGAGAGTCTTGTTAAATATGTATCAATTTTGGCCCTCTAACCTTGTTTTTCTTTTCTAAGAAAATATAAAAATAAAGAGACAAACTTATTTGTTAGTTTTTACCTAAGAAAACCAAACTAAACAAACTAAAAACTTTATGCATACTACCCACAATTTACCCAGGAAGGTAGCAGAAGAGTTTTACTGTAGTCTGAGTATAAAGTCCATATTTGACTATACACACTATATTTGACTGTGTGAAGACTCCAAGTAACGCTGAGTGTGCTGGCACCTGCCTATAATCCCAGCACACTGGAGGCTGAGGCAGGAGGATCACCATGAGTTTGAGGCCAGTGTAAACTACACAACGAGAAAATGTCTCAAAAATGAAAACAAATAAAACCAAACTGCTCAAAGAGGAAAAGTAACTGGGATAGGGGAAATGAGGAAAGAAGGAAGGGAAAAGGAAAAAGATATAAATTTGTATATATTTACATAAGATAGCTAAAATGACTATACTACCAACTGTGTTAGTTTTTGGAAAAGAACAGTTAATACTCATATGATTAGATCAGTCTTCTATGTCTATATCTGGTAATCTAAGCAACCCTTTTGAAGGTAACAATATGCAATATTACAACCATTGTTAAATTCCTATCATCTTGTTTTGTAAACCTCTACTGTTATTGTTTTGGGTTTGTTCTTGTTGTTTGTCTGTTTTGTGTTTTGTTTTTGCTTTCTGTGACTTTTTTGTCTTAAATAGATAAAACAAAACAAGAAACCCAGTACCAACTGCATTTGACAGGTGGATACTCTTAAGTGGGAGCTACAGAGAGTGAGCCACCCCCATCACACTAGAGTGGTTATGAACCGATGGGTGGATGTTAACCAAACTGAATTGGATAATGGAGCTGTGTGGAGAGCAATGCATACCTCCTAGATGTAGAGAGCAGAGAACCTTCTTTTCTCCTTGGCACCCCACTCAAACACTCCCAAATGCCCAAGGTCCTTGGTTTGCTTCTGTAGTTATTGAATTAGGCTTAGCTAATAGATAATTTCTAAGTATATAAAGCAACTGAAAAATCCAAAACTGAGATTTTATAACTGCGTGTTCATTTATCTACATAGTTGGCCAGAATGCCAATTTCCGTCCAGTCATTTGGGTGTATACACATGTAGACTTTGGTCAAAGGAATGTGACCAGGAAGAACTGGCTTATTTCATAGCTAGTGGTTTCTATTTCTATGCTGATACTGAACTGATCACCAACAGTTTAGAAAGATTACCTGGATTTATGCCAATTTTGAGCCCTACTCCTACATGCTAAATAAGAAACTATGTCTGAGCAGGAGTGAAATGTGAGAACTGCTGGGCAGTTTATTCCATTTTATCCAATCAACTCAGTATTTCAGCTGTATGTGATTTTCTGTCCAAATTATGTAGTTGATTACTTCAATTTTTTTTTTTACTTCCTTCTGCATGTCTAGAGAAATCATTAGAACTTACAAAGAAGATGAGAAAATTTAAGTGATGTGACCGTCTCCACGGCACAGGGCTTTATGAAGAGGATAAACTTAGAAATTTACTCTCTTATAAAAAAAACAATTCATGTAAAACAAGCTTTACATTGTGTTGGTACAAGGAAAATGGTTCAACTTACCAATATCTTTACATGGGATGAATGTGACAAAACACACTTATAACCATGGTTTTTATGATGGGCTTCTGGAAAGTCCCAAAACCCTTTCAAGTAGTCCTTTAATTTTGTTATTTTAAGGAAATATCTAGTTATAACAATCCAAAAATTTTAATGGTCCCAAATATGATCCTAAAATTTCTGCAATGGTTGATGTGCCTGTATCATTGTTGTCCAGAATTGTCTTGCTATTGTGATTTTCTGGCCTTGCTACATACTCTGCTTTTCCTAAATGTATTACACTCTGCTGGATGTTCTTTTTTTTATTTTTTATTTTTTTATTTTAAAGAAAATAGAACAAAACAAAACAAAACAAAGCAAAGCAAAGCAAAACAAAACAGAATAGAGTCAAACACAATATAGCACTTCAGAACAGAAGACTGCAAGCAATACAGGTCTTCAAAACTTAACAACAGGAGATTAACAATGGTTACCCTACTATCTCTTGCCTTCTGAAAAATGGTTCTTCATACATTTACAGACAATAAATTCAAACAAAACAAAGTAATATAAAACCAGATAGAACAAAAGAGTGAAAGCCTTACAGGCCTTCAAGTCAGACAACAAGAAAACAACAATGGCTACCGTAATGTCCCCTGTTTTTCAAAAGAGCTGTTCCTATCTTCTCACATATTGCAATCAAATAGTAGAAAAGAGACTTAAACCAATCAAATCAAAGAATAAAAGCACCATTGGACTTCAGAACATTTTCCCCATATTTATCGGGAGTTTTGTATCTTATTGAGTCTTTTGGTTTCTTACACTAGGGAGAAGATGCAGTGTTTACACATGTGAGTTTGGTTTATTTCACTTATGAGTATGGTCTCAAGTCACATCCATTTACCTATAAAAGCCTCAATGTGATCTGTCTTTATAGCTGAATAGTACTCCATTATATAAAAGTACCACATCTTTTTTATCCATTCCTTAATTCATGGGCATTTGGGTTGTTTCCAAGATTTGGCTATTACAAATTGTGTTGCTATAAACATGGGTGCACATATATCACTGTGGTATGATGATTTCACTTCTTTTGGGAATATGCCCAGAAGCAGAATAGCTGGGTCAAATGGGACTTCCAGTCCTAGCTTTTTGAGAAACCTCCAGACTGACCTCCACAGTGGTTGCACCAGTCTGCACTCCCACCAACAGTGGAGAAGGGTTCCTTTTTCCCCACAGCCCCTGTCTGCTGGATGTTCTTAAAGATCCAAAAGAATGGTGGAAATTAAACAAACCATAGAAACCAAATTATTGGTGAATAATTGTTTTATACATAAACCTATTAAGAATATAAAATACAGGTTGTTGCTGACTTTCACACATTTATGGTTTGCCACAAATGCTCTTTTAGTTTTTACATAGCCAGCTCCACTTGTCTATTTTCATGTTTAACATGTGGGTATATCCTTGCTTATTTCATTTTATTTTTTAAGCCGTGAGATGAAACTGTTGGAATTAAAGGCATATGTGATAGTACTTTTGCACACTATGTTGGTGCATTCAGAGTTCAAATTACATACATTTTAGCTTCCTGTCACTATAGCAAACACTGCGATAGTCGACTTATAAAAAGAAAGGGTTATTTTGGCTCATGGCTTTGGAAGTTCTAGCCTAGACTGGTTGATCCTTTTGCTTTGGGCCAATGAGCAGACAGCATGTCATGGTGGGAATTGTGAGGGAGATGAGAACTGCCCGTCTCATGGGCAAGAAGCAAAACAGAAGAAGAAAAATGGGCTGTAGCCCCGCAATCCCCTTTCAGGCCATGACTCGACTGACCTAAAGACCTTCCACTAGGCCTCATCTCTTAAAGGTTCCAACACCTTCTGATTGCCCAACCCGGGGACCAAGCCTTTAACATATGGGCCAATATCTCTTCTTTTACCCACTGTACTTATTGACTCCTAAAACTTAAGATCAAATTTTAAAATACTGCTTGGTAAAAAAAAAATTCTAAAAGTTTGAGAATTTTGATTCTCTCAAGTCCAGTGTTTTACAACTATACAGAAGGGAAAGAGATGCATATTACGGCATTTTTGTGCAGTGCTTGCCAATAGAATTTATTCTTTCATGCAGAAATAGCTACAGAGAAGCAGTAGGTTTTTTTTTGGTACTGGGGATCAAACTCGCAACCTCATGCTTACCAGACCAGACAGGCACTTGAGCCGCTAAGCTAAATCTCCAGCCCAGAAATATCTACAGAGTGCCTGCTCTTTCTCAAACACCAGTGCTGTGCTGGCAATTTTAGGAACTGAAAAGTGAACAGGACATTGTCCTAATCTCAGGCGAACCTACCGTGAGTGGGACAATTGCGTGCTTCTACAAAGACAAGTCTAGAGATGCTTATCCATTCCCCTTATAGTTATACTCTGGGTCCAATGTCATCGTTAATGACCTGATGAGTTAATCAATGCTGTTTAAGATTAATGAGGGGGCGGCCTAAGAAAACATGTGATTATGATATAGGCTGGTGGATACAATCCTTGTAATACATGCTTGTCAAAAGTGATGCCATCTCGAGTTCTAGGAAGTGTTCATAGCTATAACAGAGATGAATTACTAGGCAGACCTTTGGAAAAATTAAAAATTTTTGATCCCTTACCACGTCTTCTAGTGCACCTTTCACACTCTGTTCCCCTCTTACTCACGATGGTTTCTGGTTTCCTGCACACAGAAATTTAATTTAATCTTGCAACCTATACGATTTATACAAAAAAATAAAACAAAACAAAACAAAAAAAAGGAAAGAAATAAAAAAGAAAACTACTTTCAAAATTCCAACCACATGCTAAGTGTTCTTGGGCAGAGTTAGTCTTTCTTTTATTCTCTATCAGTCTTTTTGAGATGGTGAAGAGCTTTTTTACACTATTTTTTTTGATTAACCATAATGTGTATATACTCACATTGTTAAATATATTGGTTGAAAAATTCTGAATTTGTCAAGTTTGGGTCCCTTAAAAAATCAGATGATTTTTTCCACTGTATAATACCCTTTTTATTGTCTTATAATATCTGCACATAGTATAATTATGAAAAAAGAAAAACATATCAGAAAATTGGATGGACAATGAAAGTTGAAAATGTTGCAATCTGAAGAAAGTACCTTCCTTTATAAAATGCAAAAAACACTGTGTGAAGAATAGTCATTTCTAATTCTCTGTCTTCTCCATAAAGAAGATGTAGATTAATTCTGAAGAGGAGGAATTTAGGTAAAAAAAATTTTAGGCAGCAACCTCTTCTGGAAGATCTAAATACAGTGGAGCAGGCCAGTGCAGAAATTTCTGTAATTTTCCTTTTGAATTTTCACATTGTTGTTAATAGCCACCTGACTGTTGATGTACTTACATTCTGAAAGACTAGAAGCCTTCTTTCTTTTGGCCTATTATTTCTTCTTACATCATTGAACATTTGCTTCATGAGTTTTATGAGTTGTACTAGGACTTTTTATGGAAACTGAAAATCTAGTCCTAACACTTGTAGAAAAAATGCAAAGGACCTAGAATAACCCAAACAACTTTTACAAAGTAGAACTGTTTGGATGTCTTACACGTCTTGACTTTATGACTTTATTAAAAAACTATGAGAATAAATGTAATGTGATTTTTGATGTCAAATAGATGAATGGAATGAAAGGAACAGTCAGGAAGTGGAACTTCTCATATGTGGCCATTTGAATTTTTAAAGGCATGTAAAGGATATTTAGTGGAGCAAGGAAATGCTTTAACAAATGCTGCTGGAACAATTTGCTGATCAATTTATAAAATCTAAGCTTAGATTCATACCTTGCATTATGTATAAAATTAACTCAAAATGGGTAAAAGACTTAAATTTAAAAACCTAAAACAATAAAATTTTAGAAGATAACATGGGAGAAAATATTTTGAGGACTTGGGCTATTTCAAGATTTCTTAGATATGATGCCAAAAATGTGATCCATAAAACATCAACAAATTGGACTTTATTATTACAGCTAAGTTCTAATCTTTAAAAAGCACAGTTGAGACAATGAATGATAACCCTTGTTCTAAAGAAAATATTTGCATGTTACATATTGTATAAAGACTAGACTACAAAGGGCCTCCAAAATTCAATAACAAGAAAAAAAATTATCCAATTAAAAGTAAGCATAAGGGCAAGATACTCCATCAAGGAGGACATTAGATGGTAGATGAGCATATGAAATCATGCTCAATAGTTTTTAATCATTAAAACAAAATAAATAAAACAATGAGATAATACTCTTCACCTCTTAGAATACACAAAATTGAGAAGACCTACCTTATCAACTATTGCCAAGGTTGTAGAGTTATTAGAACTCTTGCACACTGCTTTCATGAATATACAGATGGTATAATGACTTTGTAACACAATTTGGCAGTTATTAAAACTTACATATACCCATAGAACATGATCCAACCATTCTATTCTTTGGTATTTACCCAAGATATATGAAAGTATGTGTCTACTCTTGTACACAAATGTTCACAGCAGTGTTATTTATGATAGTAAAAAAATTGCAAAATAACCCCTAATATCTATCAACACATGAATAAACAATTGTAGTATATCTATATAATTAATTCTACTCAGCAATAAAAAGGAAATAATTTTTTATATGTGCCACAGCATGAATGAATCTGGAAATAATTATACTGAGTGAATAAAAGCCAGATTATGCATGTAGATACTATATACTTCCATTTATATAGTATTCTACAATGTGAAACCTGATCTATAGCAACAGCAAACATATCGGTGTTTGCTTGGGGATGGGGGAGTGGAGGTGAGAATCAGGGATGTATTAAAAAGTTGTCCCCAAAAATTCTGAAGGGTGATGGATATACTTATTGTCTGGATATTGATGGTTTCTCCAGTATATATAAACTATACACTGTAAATATGTGCAACTGGTTGGGTGTCAATTACATCTCAATAGAGCTGTTAAGAGTAGGTTGTCCTGTGGGTGCTGCTAAATATAATGGTTAAGGAGACTTTCAAGTCCCTCTAAGCTCTCTTTCCAGGAAGAGGTAACTTGTGAGGACTAGTGGAAATGGCAGTGGAGGTCCTCTCCCCATGATGTTCTTCATTCTTTTATTTTCAGAATTGACACAAAGATGAACATGTGGGAGGTTTGTGTCCTATATACATCCTTCTCTTCCCTACACTATCACAAGTTCAGGTGACATTGTATGCTGGTTGGTGTTTCAACTTTTTTGTTTTTAATTTATAAGTTTGAATGATTATGATCTCCTACCAAAGGAAGCCAGGCTAGCAAGTGCCAAGTGCCGAGCAAACTAGACAGCAGTACTACCTATTGGTGCTCCTGTGAGTGCCATTTAGGAGGGGATAGGATACACAATGGACTTGGTAGCATGTTGAATATAATTGTTCACAGCAGCCAGACAAGGATGGAGAGAGAAACAAGGTTAAAATCACATTTGAAAAAGATTCCCAGCATTAAACCAGATGTTAGATTCAAGGACCAATTGGTTATCAAATGGGAGGTGGGATGGTGGGGAAAATGTGGGGGATTTTCCAGAGTTCAGTAGTTAGAAGAAAAATCATAAAGCAAAAACAGGATAAGAGGGGACATGTCATTGGTCATAAATAGGGATAGTTTTCTGGAACTTTTTTTTATTAGGTGTTGACTGCATGATGTAAGTATGAGTCATTTGGGTCAGAAGGCACAGGGTCTAAGGGTCAGCATAACAGACTTAAGACATCTTTTAAATTTTATAACCTCTGAGTAATTGAGGTGATACTCTTAGTTTGAATGAGTTTGAATCAATGGCTTCTCTAATGTTTTAGTTTTGACAGATTACCTGACAGGACATGAGTTCTTTTAGTTCTCCTCAGCCTTCATCTCCTCCTACTTTTCTCCCCCTTCCTGCTTCTCTTCTCTCTTTTCTGTGTAAAAAGGAAGGGTTTCTCTAGTAAGCCTTTAGCTCTGTTTATCATGATAGGAGAAGCAGACTAGAAATAGGAAAGAACAAGAAGAAAAGGTGGCACATAATTTAAAAATTTTAAAAGATGTGCATTGTGAAATGTGACATAGATATATTAAATGTTTAATAGAAAAGCATCATGAAGATAACTAAAGTGATGAAAGTATCTTGTGTGTATAGCATTTCTGTATATACACTTATCCCCTTAGTCAAAAGGAAAAAGTTAAAAAAAAATCAGGTTTTCATCATCTAAAAATTTGAAATAAAAAAAATGATTTCTTTCTTAACGATAACCCACCACAACTACTTTTTATTTCAGTTTAACAGACATGAATGCAGAGCTTAAATTTTCACAGGACACCCCATGCTGGGTTGCGTTTTCTGCCTTGATGCAAGAGGAGTTACAGGAAAATCTAAGCTCCTTCATTTTTCAGTCCTGTTGCTTCTCTTGAGACTCATGATGAAAAAGTCTGCCGTGGCCCATGATTCTTGAGCGATGACGAATACAGCTTTCTCAGGATCGAGGAGAACTTTTAATGGATGAAACATCTCATAACTTTGAAATGTTGAAAACTTATGGCAATGTTACTTGAAATGTTCAAATACAAAACTTCATAAGTAGCTCTTTCCTTTCTAGTTTTTAAAAAGAAGACCTGGGTGTGAGTGAGGCTCCATTGTAGTGTTTGCTTAGCACACATGAGGCCCTGTGTTCGAACCCGGTATTGCAAAAAACAAACAAATGAGCAAACAAACAAAAACATAAGAAACCAACAAGGCTTCCAAGCTAATAAAATTCAAGCTGACATTAATTTGATGTGATATGTAACACTGTGCTGTGAAAACTAAGTTGCCCTCATAATGAGGATTTCCAAACCCTGGGAGCACAGACCCCCACTGAGGAGTGCTCTGCGATGGTGGCACTGACCACTATCATGAGCCTAAAAACAATAGTGGTCTGGGGGGTGCTAGGTGGAATTTAGGGGAGAGTCGCTCAGTTCGAATTTTTTTCCTGACTTTTTTTGTAGGGAATGTGACTTTGGATAAATTACCTTCTTATCCTTATTATTTTCAACTATGAAATGGGAAGAGGAAGTAGATAATGTTTACCTTCCAGATATTGTTTTGATAATTTAATGAGATAAATTAGAATGCTTGGAACATAGATGGTATCCGTAGCTATTAGTTTTGGGTTTTTACCTTTATTTGAATCTCTAGTTAATTTGGTTTTTAAAATACTCCTAATTTTTTGCTTTCCAAAGATAATGATAGCCTGTGAATCTGTATTAAAAATGAACTTTTTAAACATTAATTCTGGAAAATATAATCAAAAACTCACCCTTTTCTACACACTATCATTTTTTCTCTTTTTCCCCCTATGGTTGCTTATGCTTTCTTCCTCTCTATTCATAATGTCTTCCCTAACATTATTACATGCCCAAATACAACTCACATTTTAGGAACTAGCTAGGTGGATTGCAATCTAGACAGGTTTTCTAAATTTCCTTAACTTGCAGTGATGTTTCTGTCCTTATGACACCCAAAGCACACTTTCTCTGTGTGTATCATGTGATACTCGAATTTGAGTGTGGGTGCTGGATATGTCTCATGCAGTGGCAGAGATCTGAAGACGGACTTGGAGAAAAGAGAGGACCAGGGACTGTGGGGAGACAACTGCAGCCAGAGGGTATCCAGTGGGAGCAGCCGGAGCCAAGCCTCTCGGCGCTGGAGTGAGAAGACAGCACTAGAGCTATGAAGGGGTCTTTGTTGGGAGGACCACCAGCCTCCCAGTAGTCCTTTTAACAAGTCACAAACGCATCCACAGAGAGCAGGCTTGCCTAAATTTCTTCACAGAAAAGGAAATGATAAATCAGTGTGTGGTCAGGTGGGCTTCCACTTCTTACATCCCGGTTGGTAGGAACTTGTGGTTTTGCTTTACTGGCATTTGGGTACTGATCTGTTTCTGACTTGCATTGGCAGCTGAGGCAGCTGTGGGCTAACCTCTGAGACTAAAGTTTTGAGAGAGTTTTATATACTGCCAGGTTCCAGGGAGAGATCAAAGAGACCAGAGAACCAGGACATTGGAAAAAGAAGATTCAACTGCAGGGAGTCATCAACTAAGGCAGAGGAATTGTTAGGCCAAAGCCATGGTTTTTGCTGCCTCTGGCAAGGACAAATAGAGTTAAACAAATATCTAGTACACACCCAATTAGCTGCCAGCTGATCAGTTTACTCTAAAAATGCGTGAACATTAGTCACTGTCCCTCAGCTCTTCTCCATCTCTCTTTTTCTCTTGGATAAGCATTCTGCCTTGGTTAAATAAAATCTCTCTATTGATTGATTGCTCTTGCATACAAGATGAGCTTAGTGTATGGTTCGTGCTGAGAGTAATAAAAGTATATGTTTTTCCTTTTATAATATGTACCTATAGCATTCATTCATTCATTCATTCATGTATGCTACTGATTAATTAACTCATACGAAAATTAATATGAGCTCTCAAAAGGAAGTTTGCCAAATTATGGTAGACTATATATAATAACTTTGTCCAAAGTTATCAATTGTGCTAAATTTTTCTTATTTTATTTTACTAAATGTTTCTTGTCCTATGCTACATTTTAAACTCATATTTACTTTATTTTTTATTTAAAAAAATAAAAAACAATAAAACAAAACAGTGATAAGACACTAGGAAATCCACAATAGTTACTGTATTGCATGTTGTTATCCTCTAAATAGATGCTCAGACTACTGGCTTTAGGTTTGCAAAGGCAATCAAACAATGCAAGCATTAGGTTGCATCTTTCCTTCAGTTGTTATCATCTCAGTCTGTGTTCCTCTGAATCAGTCAGTTGCTTATGGAGGTGGGGTGGGCTGGGATGTTCTCTTCCAGCCTGTGTGCTGGCTGGCTCAGAGAGGGGGGGGCCTCCTTCCTGGTTCCCCTCAGCCTGTAGGGCCACTGCTGGCACATGGGGTCTGCATAGCTTCCTTCCTATTTCTCCTCAGCCAGAAGGACCACCACCCAAACTCACATATAAAACATGCATTGCAAAATCTACCTATTTCATTGGAATTATGTATATTCTCTTCAAAGACCATCAGTACCATTAAAACCTCTGTATTTGTCTCAGGGAAAATGAGGGAATCTTTGTTTTTCTTTTGGTACTGGGAATTGCACCCAGGGCCTTAATGCTGACTTACATTTCCAGTCTTTTTAAATTTTGAGACAGGGGCTTGGTAAGTTACTAAGTTGTACAGGCTGGGTTTGAACTTGTGATCCTCCTGCCTCTGTCTCCCAGAGTGCCGTTAGGATTACAGGTGTGTGTCACAATGCCCAGTTTAGATTCTAATTTTTTAAAAGATAAATCAAATCTATGCTTCAGGAAAAGGAAAATAGCTTTTATTTAGTTGTTTCGAGCTGCTGGTAAGCAATAGTACTCATCACAGACAATTTTTGGTTATCCTTTTCTATGCTAAAAAATGAAAGTAGGTGAACCAAAGAAATTTATTAAAATTAAATAAATAGTCACTGTGAACCAAAGATTTCTTTCAGTCTTTTAGCCTTCCTGTTCAAGGCTCTGCCTGGTTTTATAGAAAAACAACTTTCCCCAGGGTATGAGATTATAGAATTGACCACTCATCCAGCTCCAAACAGTGAACTGAAAAATCTGGAAGAACAACTTCTTAAGGATTTGAGCACATCTAAGCAATGATAACACATTAAAAGAGACAGCAGAGATAGATTAATAGAGAGAAAGGGAGAGAGAGAGAAATTGTCAAACTGATTCTTTTTTCTTTCTTTCTTTCTTTCTTTCTTTCTTTCTTTCTTTCTTTCTTTCTTTCTTTCTTTCTTTCTTTCTTTTTCTTTTGTCTTTTTTTGAGGCAGGGTTTCACTATGCAGTTCAGGCTGCCCTTGGACTCGCTTTGTAACCCAGGCAGGTCTCAAAGTTGCAGTGATCTTCCTGCCTCATCTCCCCAGGCATATGCCAACATGCCTGGCCTTGTCTCATTACATTTCTGTCAGTTTCTGACAGGTACATCAGTAATAATTCAGACATGTTGCTTGATGGAGATTAGTCCAATTTTATGATAGTTATTGTGGCACAGCCTATGTGTACTTATTCTAGACACTAAAGTTGACTAGATTTTAATCCCCTCATCTTTCTTTCTCTCTTTTCTCTATATCTCATTCCCATTAGCATAACAGGTTTTTTCAAGTTTCTTCCACATTAGGAACAACATCAGCAACAACACAGTACTCACAGAAACCTCCTTTGACACCAAGTCATTTCAGTCAATACCCTTTCCTTGTCTATTTCCTTCCCAGTCAAGCTTCCAGAACAAATCATTTACACTCTGTCCACTTCTGTAATCAGCCCCACCCATCATATTCTGCTTTGCTCTGCTCCAGTATTCAAATTATTCTTATCAAAGTCATCACCACTTTGCATTTGACCTTTTTCATTAATTTCCTTACATTAGTTCCTGGGGCATTTGACCATGTCCTTATTCCTGAAATGCCTTTCTAAGCTGTATGGACAATACTTCCCATTTCTTTTTCCTATCTCTCTTTTTGCTTTTCCTTTAGTGTTTTCTAGCACATCGTAAGCCAACCTGCCTCTGAAATATATGAGTCATACTTCCAAAGACTGGAGGAAAAGGTAATTTGACAGTCTAGGACCTGACAAGCACTCCTTTAAACTTAAGATTAATTCTCAGTCATGTCATGTAGATATCCCCCCATCCCCCACCGCTTTGCTGTGCTGAGAAACAGTGATTTACCTTTGTGGTATTCTTTAGAAACAAAGCAGAATAAAACAGAACAGAACAGAATAGAACAAAACAAAACCTAGTCTAATAGAAAAGTACATCAAGCTAACCTGAAATGAGAAACATTCTACAAAATATTTGGCTGATACTCCTTTAAAAATTAAGATCATAAAAAGATAAAGGTCATAGAAAACAAGGAAAAGCTGAGAAAATGTCAGAGACAAAAGGAGACTAAAGAGATATGACAACTCGGTTCAAATGTAGTATTCTAAAATTGATTTTAGAATAGAAAAAGGACATTAATGAAAAAATTGGTGAAATAAAACAGCTAGAGTTTAATTAATGGTAATGCGTACTTTTGGTTTCTTAGGGTTGGCAAATGTACCACTGTAATATGAGATGCTAACATTAAGGAAAACTGACAGAGGGTGAGGGATATACGAAAAAAAAATCCTTGCAACATTGCTGCAAATCTAAAGTTATTGCAAACCAAAGCTTTGTTTAAAAAAATCATAAGACTTAATGTCTTGTATTTCCATTATATATTTGAATGTTGTTTATTTAGACAATGAACACTAGAATAGGTTGAACTGAAGGCTATTGGCAGAAAATACTAGAGAGGATAATGTAAAACAAAATATTTTAGTAAGAGTTTCAGAGGCTGGGGAAATTAAAAACAATCCAATTCATGTCCAAATCAAAGGATGGATGGGGTATTAGAAGCTCAGAGTTAGGTAAAGTCAGAGTGAACAAGAGCAGGTTAGAAATAAACCAAAGGGGATAAGTATAATTGTTAGGAAAGTCTTTGGGATACCTATGGTAATACTTCAGTAAGACAGTAGGACTATCCTTTAAGCATGCTATCGCTTACTAGTTATTACCTGTTGGACAAGCTTAAAGGGTCAGAAGTTAATGATAGCTTTTAATTTATAAAGCACATTTTGTGCATAAGTTCTCTAATCCTTGCAGTCATTCCATGAGGTATTATTTACAATATTTCCATTTTATAGATGAGCAAGCAGAGGAAAGCAGCCAGTGGAGGGTAACATGGAAAGGGACAGAATCATTACTCAATTTGCTGCTATATTCAGCGGTGTTTATTTATTTTAATTAATTAATTTTTTTTTTTTTTTTTGCTTTTTGGGACAGGGTTTTACTATGCAGTTCAGGCTGACTTGAACTCACATTGCAGCCCAGGCTGGCCTTGAACTCCCAGAGATCCTCCTGCTTCAGCCTCCTAAGTGCGGGAATTACAAGCGTGTGTCACTACGCCTGACTCAGCAGTGTTTATTTATTTATTTTTTATTTAAAAAATTATTTTTGCGGCATCAGGGATCGAACTTATGATCTCACACTTGCCAGGCGGGTGCTTAGGCCACTGAGCTAAATCCCCAGCCCTTGTCTTTTTGAGACAGGGTCTTGTTATGCTGTTCAGACTGGCCTTGAGCTCACTTTGTGGCCCAGGCTAGTCTCGAACTTGCAAGGCTCCTCCTGTCTCAGTCTCCCGAGTGCTGGGATTACAGGCGTGCGCCACCAGGCCCAGCCTCAGCAGTGTTTATTAATGCTATCTTTCAATTAAAACTAAGCCTCTGATTTTTACAAAGACAATTTGTCTTTCTACTCAATTAAGTGTTCTATTTTTAAGGTTTCTTTGACTTTGTGGGCTTGGTTCAGCAAAGATGTAAGAGCATTGCTGGGTTCCAGGTCTTAGTTAATGTTTTTGTGATGTAGTACTGGGTAGGACTTGGCTGAGCTGCTTAAGCACTCCAAGAGAACTACAAGGAAACAAAGTCTAAAAGATCTTTTTGGTGGGGCCCTGTGCTATTTGATGACATATTCATATAATTCACCTTCTCTGGGGCTTTATAGGTTTTTGTTGTTAAATCTTTTAGAGTGATATTTCTTTTTAAGAAATGTTTAGCACAGGACTAAGAGGAACGTATGACAGTAAGATCTCAGACTTGCTGAACTATCCCTAGAAAATTTCAAACAGTCAAAATGGCCAAATCTCTTTTGTATACATTAGACTTGAGCTACTAGCTTTTCCAGCTAAAACGTTCTTTGTAAATGAGGTGCTCCTTAGGAGACTGGAATGTTTGAATTATTGAACTCATTATAAATTTTTGAGTTTTATTTTTTTAAAAAATAATTTAGTTAACTTAAACATAACCTACATTGCACAGTGTAAACCTTTGCAAAATCTCTTCCTCTCCTGGATTAAAAAAATTTTTTTTGATTGACTCATGGCACAGCAGGTATTTTTGGTAACTTGTACATGATAGCTAAATGTGTAGTAATAACCCCAATCCACAAACCGACTGGAGAAACAAAACACAGAAAAAATAATATAAAACAGTGTAGGTCGCATGTCTGACAGCAGGCACTGAGAGCAGATTTAAAGGTATTCAGAAGAGGGAGACAGCTCAGCGTCCACTAAGAGCAGTCAGGAGAAACCTCGCAGGTAAACAATAAAAACAAAACAAAAAATTAAGCAGGGACTTAAAGATTGAAGGGTCCTGGGGACGGTGTAAATAGGGATTAAATCAAGAGACTGGAAGAAAGAATAACTAAACCCTATACTGGTGAAAAGTGAGAGTGTCACATGAATTAACAGTTTGTTTCCCAGGAAAAAGTATCCTTTAAAGAACGGTTCCTGTAAGAAGCGTGAGGAGAGGGGGTGTGCAGCTGTGCCGGTGTAGATCGTACGTGTCAGGGTGTCTGTGGACCACCCTTTTGAATCTTTGTGGCTCCTTCTTCACTCCTCCAGTGGACAAATAACCACACTAATGTCACTCATTGTCTCGGACTCGAGATCTTCAGGAACTTTCTGGTAAGGCTCAAGTAAAGCCTTTAAATTTGCGTGAAGTGCAGACTGATAAACAGATGACAAATAAACTTTTGCGTGTGTTTTTTGCATATGCAAGCCGCGCCTTGTGCTTCTCAGTGCAGTTTGCGCAGGTGCAAAGGAACTATACTCTGAAGACGTAAACTAGGAGAGGGTTATAATAATGTCGATTCCTCATTTATCTCTCTGTTCTTTTTTGAAGGCTTACATTGCCTTACAAAGCTGAAGTGATTTTCAGAGGGTATAAATTACCTAACTCATCAAGACCAATAGGTATCTTATTTATAGCCAAACCTTTTCATGAAAGCTCATCTTTTTATTTCGGTCAGTGCAAACAAAATCTCCAGTTCTTCTGATGGATAGTGCTTAGAATGTAGCTTCTATTCCTATTGCCCAGGAATTCAGAAATGCTTTTGATAGTAATAGAATTTTTGTATTTATTTTATATTAAGGAGTTCAAAGTGTTACTTTTCACGTTTCTTTTTGTTAGTGTATGTCATTAGACTTTCATCCTTTGTTTTGTAATGCAATATGAATTTCATGAAGTATACAATTTTTAAAAATCTATAAACTATTTAAGTAAAGGTGTTGAAAGTTAAACTTAGCCTTACATCATTTAAGTGAGGTATTAACCTCACTTAAAATAGACATGCTATTTTGACTTTGCATCAAATTGAGTGAATCAGTCTAGATTTTGGGATGCAAGGACAGTTAGAGTCAAGAGTACCACAAGTATAGGAAACAAAAGGTAGTAAGAACACTTATGTTATTAATTAAGACTTTTTGAAGTAGTTTTCCAGGAAACTTGCTTATCTTATTATAGAGGGGGATTGAGTGTCGGGTGCCTCTGATTACAGGTTCTAGATCTCAAAATACTTCACATATTATTTTAAGAAATATTCAAGCTAATTGAGTTTTTCTTAGTCAAAGAAAATCTTTGTAGATTCAAGTACAGTACATGAAAGAACCATGAAAAATACGTAGAGTTCATGAGTATAAAATTTAAAAATGATTTCAGTAAAGTTTTAATAAGTGCTCAAGTGAAGAAAAACCTCCCTTTGCAGGTTAAATCATCTGAAATTCAGGAAAAATAAAAACTATTTCACGTTAATGCAGTCAAATCATCTAAACCTCGGCACCGTTCTTTTTGCCAGGGTAAAAAAAGGGACTATTAATACATACAGAATTAGAGAACAATTATTTTAACTACCCCTTAGTGAACCACAGCTACTTTATTTAAAAACAACTTTTTGTCTTCTTCTCTTATCTCTGTTTGAGGGAGTGCCAGGAACCACTTGGAGTTTTCACTGAAGTCACCTAAGAAACAAGGAAAACGGAGCAAGGAAACAGGGCAATAAGGAAAAAAGTCTTTCCTTCAATGTTTAAATCTATTGGGAAAATAGTACTTTTAATTTTGCCCAGCATTTGTTGAAGTTCAAGTAAGAAGTAGGAAAAAAGTCTTTTCTTTTAGAAAAGTTGGCTCTCATATCTTAGGACAGTTAAAGTATTGAGGTCTGGTGACACATTTTCATTTATAGAGCATTTTTTCTTGGGGCGTTTAGAACAATTCACCAAACATTTATTTGTGTGTGCTTTTGCTAAGTGCTAAATTTCCCTGAGGGAAAGACCTGGCTCTCTGGTCCTTTACTTAGTATGTGAGACTCAGCACAATGGTTTGCCCTAAGAGCACACGAGTCTTTGCTGTGTTGGCTTGGGAGAAGGAACAGGTCTGTGTAGAAGTGAGTCATTTCAGTTAGCTTAACTAGTTGGTGCGAGGGCATATACTTGGCTTTTTCTTGTTGGTCTGACTTGGGAGAGCGGCAAAAATTATAAAAGCTGGCAGTTATTGGCCAAGTCCTGACCCTGCTAGTCAACTGCTGAGGAGGCTGTGCTCTAGCTTCTCTGGCTGGCTGGTTGCTGCCAGAGGTTGTGGATAAGTTTTATTGTCACACATGACTTGGCCATTGTCAGTTTCTACATTCTGCCTCTCCATTTAGCATACCTCAAATATACAAGTGTTAGAGGATCTCATCTGATATTTTTCTTCCAAATTCTATCTCCAATACCAGCAACATGGTATGTGTTTAATAATTATTTGTGGGATGGTGAGGAAGAAGGGGCCTGAAGTCTTCCTTTGCCCTCTGTGCAGACTTTACTCCCCAGTGAAATAGCCACTGACCATACGTGCCTAGTGAGCACCTGGGATGCAACCAGGCTGAAATGAGTAATGTTGTAAGTGAAATGAATAATGTAAATGAAATGAGTGACGTTGTGAAACACTCCGCTTCGACACTGTGACCTTGACGAGCTTGGAACCTCATGGGAATCACAGTCTCTTCCTTTGTAAATGGGGCTCTGCCTCATGAGAGTGTTCAGAGGCTCAAACAAGATAATATGTGTGAAAAACCAATATCAATATGAAGGATAATTATGGATATTATTAGAAACAATTATGGTCATTAGGTTAAATTGAAGGTACTGGGAAAAAGCAGTTTGGGGACCCACAAAATAATTTTTAGCTTACATAGACTCATAGAACTAGAAGGAGCTCAATAAAGAAGCATAAAAATGCAAAGCATAATGCATGATAATAAGATCTAATCTTTCACATGCTTCTAAATCATTTTTAAACTACCTTCGGGATTGATGCAAAAGAATGGTTATGAAAAACTCTCAGGAAGAAACTGCTTCTGGGTTGTATTTTTGGTGAAAGGTATGGTCTAAGGCCTTTAAAGATGTCAAAATGGAAAAAGAATCATCATTCCTTGTTAACTCTGGTGGCCTTCCAGTAAATTCTGGTTCTCTGTCTTCACACAGCCATATGAAGAAAGCAACATCTCTGGTTCTAACTACGGATGGCAGAAGGGAAGATGTAAATGACTAGCCCAAAGTGATGTGAAAGGAATAGCTTCCACCAGACCTCCATAGTTCAGTATGGTAGCCTGGTACCAGGAGTGGCTGTTGAGTTTTTGATATGTGACTAGTCTGAATTGCGGTATGTACTAAGTGTAAAGTACACATCAGATCTAAGTGTACAGTACACATCTAAAAAGGAAGAATGCAAAAATATTTCATTATTTTTCTGTTGATTTGATTACATGTTGAAATATAAAATCAACATGTTAAAGATTATATTCAACTCATTAGTTAACAGGTAAACAGCAAGATGTGGTTTGAAGACCGTTCAAGAAGTTAGGTGCTTCAGGTATACTGCAGATAACAAGAGGCATTATGGTAGCCTTACCGATTGCTTTTTACCCTGTTTAAAATTCATGTACCATGTTCATTGCCTTGTTTTGATTGACTTTACTCTGTTTTGTTTTGTTTGATTGTATTCTTTTCAAAATAAAAATAAGCAGTTAGGTGCTTATGGTCAATGTTAGGATAAGGCTACACTTAAGAATCACGAGGCTACATTCTTTTACTACATTCTGCAATTTCAACTGGTGGTTGTTAAACACTTCCCTTGTGGCCCTGGGAGTTCTTCTGTGTGGCCCTCTGCTATGTTTGCTGGTAAGGAGAGTATATGGAGAACATGTATTACTCCTTTAATCATGACACATGAAAGACAAAATGTATTCAGAAGTGTGTTTCAGACTGGGTATGTCCTGATAGCTCCTACTTCTTTGTATTAAGGTTGCAAGGCACTTAAAATTTTCCAGGAGGATGAAAATATTTTCATCTTATTGTATGAGGAAATCTAAAAGAAAACCTAAAGAATCCACCTGAACATCCTATTTTTGACCCCATCATTTCTTGAAAACCCATCTCCTGTGCCCCCTGCATGGTCTTTCTCTGTCCAGCCCTCTCTGTTTTTGTCTTTCCTCTTCTGACTTTTACAGAACTTGGCTCTGTCAGCAGCAGGGTTACAGTGGATCCCCATTAATTATGGGTCTCGTGTTTGTGAACTGGCTTATTTACTAGAATTTATTTGTAACTCTAAAATCAATTCTCGTGGCACTTCTTTGTCACTTATGAAGAAATGCAAGTAGCAAAAATTTGTCAACCGATATTCACTTTCCCCTGGGGGGGTCAAGCAGGGATGTACTTTAACTTCTTGTTTCAGCTCTCATATTGTTAGCAGGTGTCCATTTCATAGTCTGTTCAGTATCATGTGTTTTGAGTGTGTGTAATTTTGCTGTTTGCTTCTTTGCTTGAAATGGCTCCCAAGCCTAATGCTGGAGTGCTATCTGGTGTTCCTGAGTTCAAGAAAGCTGTGATGTGCCTCACCAAAGAAACATGTGTATTAGATAAGCTGTATTCAGGCATGAGTTATAGAGGTATTGGTCATGAATGCAGTGCTAAGGAATTGAGACTGTATATTAACGAAGGTATCTTTAAACAGAAGCACACATAAAACAAGGTTATGTATTGATCAGTTCACACAGCTTTTGTGACCAGAGGCTCACAGGAACCTAACCCTGTATTTCCTTAGGAGCAGTGATTCAATATTTGCTAATTCAGTGTTTGTGGTGACTAAAGAATACATCTCCCATGCATAACAGAAAGTAATATGTTGTTTTTATATCTCCAAGGCCTAGGGAATGTTTATTTAGGAGACCAGTCAGTGCCCACCAAATGGTTGCCAAGTTAATGTAAATCAGACACATGATGCAAGGTGCAAGGAGGGAAGAGCTTCTGTTAGGACCGCAGGCCAGGTGGCACGTGTGCAGGATCCTGAACACCGCAAAGACCCTGGGTGGTAAGATGCTGGAATGAATGGGCCTGGTTGTTTGCTCAGCTCTTCCACTATGTCACTGTGTTATTAGGGAAAATAATTTTACCCCTCTGGACCTCAGTTACGTTAAATGCAAAATGAAGCAACTGTGCTAGTTTAATGTTTAACACTCAGTGAACCTAGAGTGTGAAAAGAGAGAACTGACAGTTCTTGGGATGCAACAAAAAATCAAATTCCACACCATCCCCTTTCCATGAGACCTGGAATGGAAATGCAACTAATCACAGGAGTTTCTGTGTCTTAATTTTGCCTTCAATGATTTCATCTTGTTCAGAGACTCTCATGTAAAACATTTGCTTTCTGATTGTCTTAGTTAACTTTGTTGTTGTTGCTGAGACAAAATAACACTGAAAGTTAAAGGAAGAAAGGTTCATGTAGCTCACTGTTTGTAGTCCATAATTGGCTGGCTGCATGACAGGGTGGCACGGCAGAGGGGCATTGCAGAGGAGACACAGTTCATGACAGGTAGAAGGTAGCAAAGAAGTGAGGGACAAGATAAGCCTCTTTCGGTCCCTTATATTGTATCCAGGCTACTTTGATTAGGGTGGTGCCAAACCAATCAGTGGACTGATTTAGTAATCACCCACCCTTCATCCTAGCACCCTTAATCCTAGCATTGCACCACGAATCAGTCACACACTCTGGATTCAGTCACCTCTGAGACAGCTCCATCTATGACTGCATGAGGCTTTGGGGAGACATATAGATACAAGCCGTAACACTGTTCAAACCTTCTGACTCCAGAAAAGGCCACTTCCTCAGACCACTTGAAGTGATCTTAGTAGTGCTTTGAGTCACTTTAAAGTTTGTAGCTCAGGTCAAATGAAATATTTTCAGTGTTCAGTGTGTATTCCCTAAACAGCAATAAATCACTCAGAAAGTTATGTGCTCATTTGCACATGGTTTCAAATTACTGATTTAACCAGCTGAGGGCATGCATTATGGTTTTTTAGCATATGATTTTTTATTTCTGGTGTTCTGATCATCCAGTAATTAGTGGATACAGATGAAATTACATGCTGCTGCCATTGCCTCAGATGGTCAGGTTTTCAGGATGCCAACTCCCAGCTCCTTTGGAGTTGACATAAATATTATGGAAGCAAAAAATTATAGTCATTTGCAGGGAAATCATGTGTTTAATTGCCAAGTGAAGCAGAGGAAAAATAGCAGAAGCATGCATCATGTATCAGTTAATGTGAGTGCATTATTGCATGTTGCAAAGGGGTCTAAGAGAACTTTTCGATAGCAAAATGAAAACAGAACTGTTCTAAAAAATGCCATCTGTGAAGCCTCCAGATATATCTGACTGGCTCATTTCCTTTCAAAAATAGTCCCTGCATTCCAAAAGATGTTAATAATGAATGGAAATAACCATGGAATAAAAATGGACCGTGGCTGATGGAGCGAGACTTAATGTAAGGAGTTGCTGTTGAAATAAGCAGGAAAGGGATATTCCACAAACACAGTTTGAGCTGATACTTTAACGTTTGCTGCAGATGGCACTTTAACACAACATAAAACTTAGCTCCCACACATGGCAGGATCATTTTGATAATTAATTTAAAAGTCAGAATTTATTTTAAAGTTTATTTCTTAATAGATATTACCTGTAAGAAAATTTACAGTTTTTTCTCTATTTCCTACTTTGGGTATTTGCTAGACTTCTCCTCATGGAGATGATGATTACTTTGGGTTTTATGGGAGGCTAAACATCAATCAAACATGGAAATACTATTATTATATTTCTGTACTGGGTGGACAAATAATCACTATAGAAACTTAATATCATGTTTTCTTCCTCTTGCAAATTTACATGTAAAATTGTTATAAAATTTTTACATTTTACAATTTACATATAAACTCTTATAAAATTTACATAGAACCTCATTTGTTATTTTATTTTATTAAAAGACACAGAAAAGAAAAACAAAAAGCAGAAGAGACAAACAAACAACAACAGCAAACCCAAAGCAATAACATTACACGCTTTCAAAACAAGATGATAGGAATTTAACAATGGATGTTACACTGCATATTGTTACCTTCAAAACGGTTGCTTAGATTACAAGACATAGACATGCAAAATTGATCTAATCATATGAGCATTAACTGTTCTTTTCCAAGAACATAGAATTAGTAGTATAGTCATCTTAGCTATCTTATGTATGTGTATATATATATATATATATATATATACACAAATTTATGTCTTTTTCCTTTTACCTTCCTTCTTTCCTCATTTCTCCTATCCCAGTTACCTTTCCCCTTTGAGCAGTTTCTTACCCTTATACAATATTTATTGTAGATTTTGGGTCGCGTTTGCTCTTTCAGTTTCTTACACTAGGGAGACAACATGGTATTTACACATGTGAGTTTGGTTTATTTCACTTATGAGTAGTTGTGCCCATTTACTTATACAAACCTCGATGCAATCTTTCTTTATAGCTGAGTATACTTCCATTGTATAAAAATGCCACATCTTTTTTATCTATTCCTCATTCAAAGGCATTTGGGTTGTTCCCAAGATTTGGTTATCGCAAATTGTGCTGCTATAAACGTGGGTGCACATTTATCACTGTGGTATGATGTTTTCAATTCTTCTGGGAAAATGCCCAGAAGCAGGATAGCTGGGTCAAATGGAACCTCTAATCCTAGCTTTTTGAGGAACCTCCACACTGATTTCCACAGTGGTTTCACCAGCCTACACTCCCACCAACAGTGGAGAAGAAGAGTTCCTGTTTCCTCACAGCCCCTCCAACATTTGTTATTGGTAGATTTCTTGATCCTGGCCATTCTTTGTGGAGTGAGATGGAATCTCAGTGTTGTTTTAATTTGCATTTCTCTAATGACCAATGATGCTGAACATTTTTTCATATATTTATTTGCCATTTGTATTTCTTCATTTGAGAAGTGTGTATTCATCTCAGATGCCCATTTTTGGATTGGGTCTTTGAATTTTTGGTGCCTGATAATTCTTAATTCTTTGTATGTTTTAGATAGAAGTTCTATGTCTGAGGGACAGTTGGCTAAGATATTTAAATCCAATTCGTGGATTTTCTTTTCATTCTGTTGGTGATTTCTTTTGACATGCAAAAACTTTTTAATAGGATGAGATCCCAGTTGTTGATTCTGGGAAGTATTTCCCATGAAGTTTGATTTTTGTTCATGAA
>RJWT010008318.1:15712-26649 GCA_004365215.1 Cuniculus paca | reverse complement strand
ATGCCTGTAATCCCAGCACTCGGGAAGCTGAGACAGGAGGATCATTGCGGGTTCTAGACCATTCTGGGCTATAAAGTGAGCTCAAGGCCAACCTGAATGGCATAGCGAGACCCTGTCTCAAAAAGACAGGCTGGGGATTTAGCTCAGTGTCGTAAGTTCGAGGTGGTGTTTGATCCCTGGTGCTGCAAAGAAAAAAAAAACTTTCAAATTTAATGCTAGTTTTTTGGTTGTGTTTTTTTATGTTTAGGATTTTAATTTTATTTTAAAGAGAATAAAGCCAAACAAAATAAAACAGAATAAAGTCAATTAAAACAAAACAGTGAAAGTGATATAAGACTTCAATACTGGGTAATAGGAATTCAACAATGGTTACCATAACGCCTCTTCTCATCTTCAAAATTGCTTCCCATCAGACATAATGAGATCAAACAAAACATAGCAGAATGAAACCAATCAAAACAGAATATTGAAGAAAACAAAAGAATAAAACAGAACCCAACAAAACAGTAAGAACAACATTGGATTTCAAAAACAAGATAGAAATCCCCCATAGTTGCTATATTGCATATTGTTATCCTCTCAATACGTGCTCAGACCTCCAAAGTCAGTGAAACAATACAAGCATTAAGTTGCTTTTTTGCCTCAGTTGCTATCAACTCTGCCTCTGATCCTCTGAACCAGTTGATTGTTTATGGGGTTCTAGGGAACTCTTTCTTTTCTCCCAGCCCGCACACCAGCCGGCTCATGGGAAAGGCGAATTGGCTTCTTGTTTCTCTTCCAGGCCCTGCATGACTGCTATGTTAATTTTCCCTAGGAAATTAAAATGTTTTTAAGTATTTCACAGTAGTGTTTAATACATGTCTTGAGTTTATTTCCTTTGCTCATATAAATTTCTAAATATTTTAAATAGTACACATACCCATCAGTGTCTTTTATGCAAAATGGATTTTTTTTCTGGTGGAATACAAGTTTCATCTTGTTTTCTTGTGTATTTTCACACTTTTAATTGTTTATGCAGTGTCACACAAAGAAAGTTTGCCCATTTCTTTCTGCTTTCTATTTGGTTTACTTTAATCTTTTTAGTTTTTTTCTCCATGCTTACTTTAGTTGGCCAGTTAGTATGATTTGATTTTCTGTTGAGATACACTGTTAGCCTTGGTCCTAATTATTCTTCTAATTTTCCATGATAGGAACATCTGTTTACTACTTCTCAGAATGTATTTTGCAATAAAACCATTGTTTCAGGCACATTCATGTACGTTAGCATATTCACAAGTATTTTCAACCAACCAGGTACATTGTGGGTATTGGTAATTTAAACAGAATCTTTTCCATTACTACAGATAGAATCTATACTAACAAATTCATTTCAGGTGTTCTCTGCCCTTGCATAACTTCTGTGTGGCTTCCTGACAATGTATAAATGTTTATTCTAGTTATTTGATGTAAACAGCTTTTTCCTGTTGTCCCTTGGCTCTCCTTATCTCATTTTTCATCATGTACACAGTTGCCTAGTTGCTTTTATGTAGATAATTGATTCACCTTTTGCAGACACTGTTTCCTCACTTCATTTTTTCTTATTTCTGAGTCATAACTTCCCCTTCCTCTGCAGTTTTTGAGTTTTTTGTTGTTGTTGCTCCTAAGTGAATATATAATTAGTCTAATGAGGTGAAAATCAGAATCATCTCCTCTTTTTTCAGTGTTGAAGGAGGTAGATTGGTTAAAATTGAATCTTTCCGTCGCTAGAACCTTAGTTGTAGAAACATCCCAGTGGTTTAGACTTTATGTAAACAATCTTTTCAAGTTAGAATTTATTTAAGCACCAGAATTTTCCAAAAGACTTCCCAATTATGCAACTAAGAAGCATAAAGTAATTTTTCTCTGATTATCACTGTGGGACTCTTGATAGTGCTTTTGGAGGGACAACTCACAGAATTTTAGGTTACTTCAGACTCTCCCCAAAGGCTGTCACATCAAGCTTCTGTCATCCTTTCATGAGGACTATATTTTCTCTCTTTTGCCTGTCCTTCTGCTCTTGATTTCTTCCACGTAAATTAATTTACACTTTGTCAGTCTTGCTCCTTGTGTTCCAGTTTGGAGACAATGGAATGCACTGTCTTCAAGAGTTGTGCATATCAGCCATGTGTGGTTATTTGTGTCCATAATCCCAGCATTCAGGATGCTGAGGAGGAGCATGGCCAGAATTCAAGGCCAACCTGGCTACATGGTGAGCTCAAAGCTTGCCTGAACTACATAGCAAGACCCCATCCAAAAAAAAAAAAGTGTTGTCATGGTTTTTAAGTTAGTTGGGTTTTTTGTTGTTGGAGAGGGAACATTCCTTTCTGTATCCTTCCAGGTGAACCTGAAAGTGGAGATCTGTGTGTTCATTGTTTCATTTTCAGTGTGTGTGTGTGAATATATTTGGTTTTTTAAGGCATGGTTTCGGTAATTCAGGCTGGGCTTGAACTCACTCTGTACCCAGGCTGTCCTCAAACTTGTGGCGATCTTTCTCTATCCTCCTGCCTCAGCCTGACACATTAGTGACCATATTAACCTGCAACGCTGCTGCTGTTTATGTTACAACTGACGGTAATTTAATCAAGAGCCTGGGAGTTCACAGTTTTGAATGACAGAAACCTTGACTACCCAGTCTTTATTCATGGGTGTAAATACTCACTGTGAGTTCCCTGTAACCTCAGTATTTTCTGAGGCCAGATGCTTTTCTTGACTCAAAATGATTGGAACATCGAGAGTGCTGCCATAATCTGCTTTAGTCCTCAGTTATGTGAATAATGCTTTGCGTTGTATTATTATTTCTTCTTCATCTTTGTCTTCATCATCTTCTTCCTTTTTTTTTTTTAACCATATCTTCACCAGAGTAAACATAAAACCCTCTCTTCTCAGGAGTTGCAATGGGTTCTACATCATAAGTAGGATTTCTGGGTATTAATCACCTCAGACATCTATCTTTTCTTTCTCAGTCTTTTTAACTTGCACTATTTTTTTTTCTCCTTTCCTTTGGTTTGTTGAGACATGGCCTCACTAAGTAGTTGAGGCTAGACTTCAACTCTGTGTAGTCCAGTGTGGCTGCAAATTCACAGAGATCCTCCTGTCTCTGCTTCTCTATTGATGGGATTACAGGCATGCACCACCATGCCCAGTTTATATACACTCTTCCTTAAAATCAGCTTCTATTCTGGCCACAGCTTGCAGCCAGTCTGGAGGATTCATGCTTGTAACTGTGTTGTGATTTCCTACTGCCCACTCTGTAAATATTTTCTTATTTTCCATTTTAGAATGTAGGAAAATGTGTATAAATTTTTCTATATTATAATTTAGTGTTTTAAGTATTTTACAATAAATTTTATCAACAAAGAAGTTTGTGGTGAGATTTAACAATAAGAAAATATGATCATCCTGTGACCCCTCAGAAAGTTTTATATCTGGGCTTTACACAGTGTTTTATAGTATCCAGATTACAACTTATTTGAATCACCTTTGTCTTTTCTGTAGGTGACCATTGTCCTATTTCTATTCCTGGTTTTCCTAAGTCTGCCATCTGGTTTTATCACTAGGGAGCATTCTTTCAGTCTTGTCCCTTTGGAATGTTCAGTAACTGAGTACAATACAAACTGCACAGAAAAAAATTGTATTTCCTTATCATTAAATTTCAATAGTGCTCATGTCTGAGAAGGTGGGGAAAGTGCTTCTTATCCATTTCAGTGGTGGTAACATGGTTGAAGTTATCTCATTTACCTTTTCATTGATGTAAAAAGAATCACATCTGTTTACAGGTACAACAGCAAAATGTATTTTCTGAATGTTAGATTGAAGTCACTGGTCTGTAGGTTATGGTATACTCCAAAGTAGAGAATATAGCAGTGGAGCATAACATTTGATCTACGCTTCTTACGTACATCTACTTACTAGTTGTGTCTTTCCACAATTCTACTTTTCATTATTTCCTTAACCACAAACATGGATCTTGTTTTATATTGGTGTTTTCTCTTGAATATGTTTTTGTTCATTTTTTCCTATGTGTTCATTGATTTTTATACTCTGTACACAAATCATTTTTATTGTACACACTGAAAAATTATTGAAACTGTCTATTTTATATCTATGATTGATAGATTTCAATCTGTACCTCTATTTCTGATCGCTTTTGGATTTTCTATTGAGGAAACACTTTATCCACTTTCAAAATATATTTGCCTGTGATTGCTCAAAGTATTCAAGTTCATATTTCCATTTCAAGATGATTATTTTTCATGGAATATGGAGAATAAAATGGATATGTTGACATAGGTGTTTGTTTCTCCCTGCGTCCTGTATGAAACAGATTGTGATTTCTGCCACTTTGTACAATGTAGCTCTATCATTAGTCAGTATTCTATTTACATATGAGCCACTGAAGACTGTCTTCATTTTCTTTTATCTATGTGTAATTCACTCTACTCATGCTACAGTATTCAAAATGGTCAATTTTTAATTTTTTTCTTATATGTCAGGTCAACGTCTTGCTTACTAGTTTTTGAATATTATTTAACATTTATTATACTGAACACCAATAATTTAACTAACAGATCAAAAACATGATTTGAAAGCAGGAAATTTTTTCTCCAATTTTTTCATTCTTAGTTAACTTTGCAAAATTTGGTGTTCAGTACGTATACTATATGTGTATTTCAGTCATATCCATCCACCCCATTGCTCTCCCTTACAACCAGCCTAGAATTTTTTGTGACTCTGTGATACTTGACTATATACTGTCATTGAGACATAAGATGATATACTTCCTTTATTTTAAATCCTTTGTCATTAGACATTTTTAATTATGTAGTGTAATGTTTTTCATTAGGACTTAATTTTATCTTTCATGAGTTTTACTTATTGTCTAAGAAACCAAATTCAAATTTCCAAGTACTGTCTAAGTAAACTCAGAGAATGAAAGATTGAATTATTTAAGTCAGAAGTTAAGCAGAGATATTTTCTGTGCTTTGGCAGAATAATTCATTAGATACTCATCTACCCTGGTTTTTTATTTGGATGTTGATTTGATAAGCTCCCACTACGAGCCATGCTTTAGAGACAGTGCACAAATAAAACTGGCTCTAACCAGCAAAAATATCAGTGTTCCCATTCTGCCATGGCTTTAGCAGTGGATTCTAACTTAGCTTCAGATTTCCTATGTGAAATGCATATGATTGGAGAATAAATGTTGATGACCAAAATGTGAAGTAAACATTTGAAGGACTCAACATCATTTCAGTTGTTTATAAAAGGACTTGAAATGTGCTGTGCTGTGAATCTAAACCTTGTTTCTGAAAATATATGTGATGATTTAGGAAGCAGTGACCTTTGAGGACGTGGCTGTGAACTTTACTTTGGAGGAATGGGCTTTGCTGGATCCATCTCAAAAGAAGCTCTACAGAGAAGTGATGTTAGAAACATTTAAGAACATGTCTGCTGTAGGTAAGAAAGATAATCATTTTCTAATTTGTATCCTTAGAGAGCACTGCTTCTTGCTTATTGGTGAAGTTTCATTCATTGGAATATGAATGTGTTTTCATGAATATTCCTGACATGATCATATACTATCATGAATGTAACTGAAATTTTTAAATTTTTATATAATAATGTAACTCATCACTATATTTCTGTTTCTTCACTTTAGAACAAACCTGGACTGACCAGAGAATTGAAAAAGGAAAGAACTATTGGAGAAGAAATCTCAGGTAACTTGTACTCACAAAAAAAGTAGTTGCCCCAGTAGTCATGGAATGAGCAGAAATTTGTTCCATGGTCGAGATTATAAAAATGTTGTATGACCAGATAAAAGAGAATAGCATTACAGGTCTTCCAGTTGGATAACAGGAAATGAGCAATGGCTACTATAGTGTCTCATTTTTCAAAAGAGCTGTTCCTATTTTCTCGCTTATTGCTTTCAAATAGTAGGAAAGTGTCTTAAACCAATCAAATCCAAGAATAAGAGCACCATTGGATTTCAGAACCATTTCTCCATATTTATCAGGAATTTTGTATCTTACTGCTATTCTCTTTTATCTGGTTTTATACTACTTTGTTTTGTTTGAGTTTATTGTCTGTAAATGTAAGAACAACCATTTTGAAGAAAGCAAGAGACACTAGGGTAACCATTGTTAATCTCCTGTTGTTATGTTTTGAAAACCTGTATAGCTTGCAGTGTTCTCCTTTGAAATGCTATATTATGTCTGACTCTATACTGTTTTCTTTTGCTTTTTTCATTCTGTTCTGTCCTATTTTCTTTAAAATAAAAAAATAAAAAAGCAAAAAAAAATGTTGTATGACATTACATTTAGGCATTGGCTATAGCTACCTGTGAAATACATTTCAGGTTTAAGCTAGGACCCAGGTGCAGGATATCTAACTATGTGTACATGTGAGTATTTTCTGGACTATTTTCACATCAAATGATTTATTTAAGAAATGCTGTCTATATTTAAATGTGGTATGCATATTAAGTATTTTCAAAATTGCTAACCCTGTGAAAAATTGAAATGAATCCCACTATTTTGATAACAGCTGTTGCCAGTCAGTTTTCTAAGATATTTAATCTATTCTTGTTCCAAAATTATTATAAGGCATTTTCTACATTGGTAAGTGGAATGTCATATGTTGCAGTCTTATGTGGAAATGTCTGTAGAGATTCCACAGAATATTGAAGACAGAACTTTAATTCAATCCAGCTGACTTCTCTCCAGTAGTTAAAAAATCATGTTATAGTGAGATATACCCATGTTTGCAGCAGCACAACTGACAATAGCTAAGCTCTGGAAAGAAGGCAGATAGCGACCCAGATGAGAGAATGAAGAAAAATGAGGTAGTCCAGGCATGGTGGTGCATATTTAGAATCCTAGCACTCTGAGAAGCAGAAAGATCACACTCACATGCTCATCCTGGGTAACTGAGTAACTAGTGAAAGTTCTTCTCAAAATAGAAAAAAATTAAGGCTAAGGATGTAGCTCAGTGATGAGACAGTGAGTGAAATCCCCAGTGCTGAAAAAAAAGAAGTATGCATACATAATGGAATTATATTCAATAAGCAAGATTGAAATGATGCCATTTTCCAAAACTTAGATGGATTTCAAGCCCATAATATTAACTAAAATAAGTCAGACATAGAAACTTCAATATCATATAGCCTAGTTTCTATGAGAAACTCAGTAATATGAATTAAGGAGTGAAATAAAGTTGAGATGGTAAAAAAAGAAGCAGACTTCTTATAGTGGGTAAAGAGGCTCAGTAGAAGGGAGCTTCAGGATCATGGAGGAAAGAGTATAAAAGATAAATGTATAGTATTCCCATATACTAATTCTCTAAAATGAAAGTAAATGTTGTATATTGTGAATGTGTCAGTTATAATCTCCTGAATGAATAATACCATTTTAGTGAAAGCTGTTTTGAAGTCATCCCGCAGAGTGTACATTGAGTTCATGGTCACATATTCTTAAAGGGCATCATACCAGATCTGCTCCTGATTAATCATTAATAAGGAGGCACTTTTACATGCAGTTGATTGTTTTATTATTTTTTTCTGTTACAGAAGTGAAGATGGCAAAACACGCTACCAATATAAGTTATGGAAACCACATAGAGGAGTGTTTTCTTGGACTCCATACCCTAAGGTTAACATGAAAACGCCTGACATACAACCAGCTGAAAACCTTGTTTCTACAAATTCCTTGATTGGTTGTGCATCAGCAGTTGTGCCCATCGGAGCTCACGGTGCACTCAAATGTTACAAGGATCAGGTATTTGAGGTGAAGCCGTCTACCTGTAATGAACATGGGGAGTCCTACAGTGATTTGCAATCCTTTCAGAAGCATGCAGCAAGCAGCCCTGGAAGGAACCTCTACGAATGTAAGCAAGATGGGAAATCCTACTCTGATTGCAGTGAAGGAACTCATATTGGAGAGATGCCCTTTATATCTAAAGAAGAAGCTAAAGCCTATGTAGGGAAGCAGTGTGGGAAAGCTTTCAGTAAACCCAGTCATTATAGAAAACATGAAGGAACTCCCAACAGAGAGAATCCCTATGTTTGTAAGCAGTGTGGGAAAGCTTTCACTAGTAACAGCCATTATAAAATGCATGAAAGAACACACACTGGGGAGAGACCCTATGTATGTAAGCAGTGTGGGAAAGCTTTCACTAGAAACAGCTATTATAAAACGCATGAAAGAACACACACCGGGGAGAGGCCCTTTGTATGTAAGCATTGTGGTAAAGCCTTCAGCAGAAAGATTCATTGTCAAAGTCATGAACTTACACACACTGGAGAGAAACCATATTCATGTAAGCATTGTGAGAAAGCCTTCATCACACAAGGTCAATGTAAAACACATGAAAGAACTCACACTAGAGAGAAATGCTTGGAGTGTAAGCACTGTGGGAAAGTTTTTACCACTCGCAGTTATTGTCAAATCCATGAACGAATTCATACTGGGGAGAAACCCTACGTGTGTAAGTGCTGTGGGAAAGCTTTCACTGCATATAGCTCTTACAAAATGCATGAAAGAACACACACTGGGGAGAAACCCTATATGTGCACACAGTGTGGAAAAGCATTTACAACTCAGCATTATTGTAAAATCCATGAAAAAGCTCACACTCGGGAGAAACTCTATGTGTGTAAGCAGTGTGGGAGAGGTTTCACAAATAATAGCTATTGTAAACTACATGAAAGATTACACACTGGTTGGAAGCCCTATGTATGTAAGCAGTGTGGAAAAGGACTTTACACTTCTCGTGATTATCAAATCCATGAAAAATCTCACTCTGGGGAGAAACTTTATGTATGTAAGCAGTGTGGAAAAGGGCTTAACACGTATCGTGGTTATCAAATTCATGAAAAATCTCATTCTGGAGAGAAACCTTATGTGTGTAAGCAGTGTGGAAAAGCATTTACCAGTCATAGTGCTCGTAAAATCCATGAAAGATATCACACTGGGGAGAAACCTTATGTTTGCAAGCACTGTGGGAAAGCTTTTGTCTCTAACTGTCACCTTCTACCACATGAAAGGAGTCACACTGGAGAGAAGCCTTACGTATGTAAGCAGTGTGGTACAGCATACAGGCAATATAGTCAGTGTCAGTCACATGAAAGAAGTCACACTGGAGAGAAGCCTTATATATGTAAGCAATGTGGGAAAACCTTTCCTACTAGTAGTTCACTTGGTAGACACAAAGTGATTCACACTGGAGAGAAACCCTATGTATGTAAGCAATGTGGGAAAGCATTTCCTTATCACAGTTCATTTTATAAACATAAAAAAATACACACTTTGTAGAAATCCTTTGTGTGTAAGCCATGAATGAAAGCTTTCACCAATCAGTGATTTTCCAAGACACAAGAATTCACTCTGGAGAGAAACCCTATGTATGCAAACAATATGGAAAAGCATTTAGTATGCACAGGTATTGTTAAATACATGAAAGAAGTCACACTGAAGAACAACCACATGTATGTAAGTAATGTGGAAAAGCCTTCAGTTATGATAGATATTAAAGTTAAAGGTATATTAACCATGAGTATATAATATGATGCTGACAAAGGATTCACAGTGAAGACAGGTTCTTGGTCAGGAATAAGGAAAATCTTCAGTACTGACAGCTGTCATTATGCGCATGGAAGAAACCATGGAAAAAATTTCAACATCCCGTTACCTTAAATTCATGAAGAGAAACTATGTAGAAGACATGAGAAAAAGGGCTGGGGATTTAGCTCAGTGGCCTAAGTGCCTGCCTGGCAAGTGTGAGGTCATGAGTTCGATCCCTAGTACCACAAAAAAAATAAGTGAGAAAGTATTTTGTGTTTCCCATAACCACAGAAGACGAACAAATACACATTTAGAGTTAGTATAAAGAATATAAGAATGCTTTATACATGACTTTTTATACAAACCGTGCATTGTGGATAAACCCATATCAATATATATTGTGTGGGACAACCCTAGTCATTTACTCTTCCCAACATGTAAATTTTGTGAGACTACTACTTGCTTTGGTTTTATTCATACTGCAAATCAGCGCAGTACAATGAGAAGTCATCTATACACAGGATGTACACAAGTAATAAAGTAGATTGGATCAAAGCTCCATGAGTGCGAAAGCTTCTCCATTATGTCATTATCAGAAATTTTTGAACATTTTTCATGTAGAGCAGTCTTGCACAGGTAATATAAAAATGTGATGTCAGTTATTTCTGTGTAGAATTCTTCAGAAAACATACACCCACAGGAGGTATCCTACATGATAAATGTAGTGTGTTCATCCATAACTCATTCTTAAATAGGTCTCAGGAGTACGTATCTGTAAGTTCACTTTCAAGAATAAATGTGCTGACAATTCTGCTTGTGTGTGCAATGATGCTGGAGCTTAGTATTATGTTTTCAGCAAGTTAAGTGTGTTATTATTTCTTCATTTTGCACTGTGATCCATATGTGAACTGAAATGTATTTCTTTACATGCCAGTAGGATTAGTATTTTTGTAGGATGGTTTTGTTTCTTAGAAATTCAGGTGATAGGACACTAAACCTTGAATTTTTGTTAATTCTCACTTTGTCACTAGATTTGATGTAAATTCTCAGTGTGTACATTCCATGTTTCTTTTTAGCAAAAGAATCCTTAAATTGGAGGTTATATTTTATTATTACGAAATGTATTTTGGAAGATTTTTTTTTTCTTTTGCGGCACTGGGGATCGAACTCATAACCTTGCGCTTGCTAGGCAGGCGCTTAGGCCGCTGAGGTAAATCGCCAGCCCTTGTGTTTTTGAGACAGGGTCTCATTATGCCGTTCAGGCTGGCCTTGAGCTCACTTTGTAGCCCAGGCTGGTGTCGAACTCACAACGATCCTCCTGTCTCAGCCTCCCAAATGCTGGGATTACAGGCGTGCGCC
>RJWT010008317.1:0-26464 GCA_004365215.1 Cuniculus paca | reverse complement strand
ATGTAAGTAAAACATAATGATACTCAGAATTCTCTAATACTCTAAGTAATTACATCTCTACTGTGACAGTTAAAAGATAAAACTATTAAAATAACTGTGGCTACAGTGAATTGGTAAGGGATACAAATTACAAAAACAGACATAATTTTTGACATCAAAATTTAAAACACAAGTTCAAAAGGAGTGTAAGTGTAGACTATTTCTAAGCAATTAATGGCAAATCATTATCTGCTTAAGTCAGCCTATTCTATAAGTTAGGCAGTTTATCAAAGCTGATGGTCAACCAGAAACTTATAATATTCAGAAAATAAATTATGAAATGATGATAGCAAGTTATTATTACCTTTAAATAACTCTCTTGATTTTAAATAAAATTTTCCAATTTAAAAAAAAAACAGAGCAGTTGAATGGATAAAAGTTTGACCTATCTGCTGCCTACAAGAGACTCACTTTACTAGTAAGGAAAAGTGCAGGAATGGAGAAAGGTACTCCACACAACTGAAAATCAAAAGATATCAGGAGTAGCTTTACTTATATAAGACAATAACCAATAGTATTAGAACTAATATATCTTTGATATCTACCTATTTTCATCCATCCCTTTTACAGACCTCCATATTTTTCTGTGACTAGTGAATGTTTGCTTTGCTTTGAAATAAAAATATATTTTAATTCAAAAGTTATAAAAAGAGACAAGGATTATTAAATAATGATAAAGAACTTAATTTACCAAGACCACATCCCAACTGTATATATGTGTCCAATATCAAAACACCTAAGCACATAAAGAAATTATTAAATTGAGCTGAAGATACATACACACTGTATACTATCACAGCAGATCTTAATATGCCACTTTAAATAATAGATCATTTAGAGGAAACTTTGAACATAAATCACTCTTTAGAGCAAATTAAGCTAACAAACATACAGCATATTTCATCCGCAGTAGCAGAATACACACTACTCTCAAGTATACATGCAACATTCTCTGAAATTATATTAAGAATCTTCTCAGATCACAGTGACATAAAAGTAGAAATCAATAACAGGAAAAATCTTGTAAAATACACAAATGTGTGAAAATTATACATGGTTGTAAACAATGAATGGGTCACAAAGATATCAAAATGGAAATAAAACAAATACTTTGAGATAAATGAGAATGGAAACCCAACATACTGAACTTCTGGAATGCAGCAAAAGCTCTCCTAACAGAAAAATTTATAGCAAAAAATATACATATCCTTCAGAAAAGGGGAAAAATCACAAATAAACTGTCTGGTGTTATACCTCAGGAAACTAGAAAAAGAACAAAGCCCATAGTTAGCATAAAGAAAAAATAACAATAGTCAAAACAAAAATAAATTAGAGATAAGAAAAACAATAGAAAGAAATGAACAAAACTGAATGAGTTTTTAGAAAGATAAACAAAATAGACAAACTTTTAGCTAGACTAGGAAAGAAAGAAAGACTACTAAAACAAATGAGATCACAAATTAAAAAAAAAAAGTGCAGGGCATAGTAGCACACACATGTAATCCCAGCACTTGAGAGACTGAGGCAGGAGGATTGTAAATTCCAGCCCTCAGTGGGAAACTTAACAAACCTCTGCCTGAAAATAAAAATTTTAAAATGTAGCTCAGTTAAAACATCCTTAGTTCAATCCCCACAATCGCAAAACCACAAACATAAAAGAGAGAAAAAAGAAAATGAGAAAGAGAAAATAAGAAAAATTACAACTGGTACCACCAGTAGTATTAAGCAATTATGGACGAATATACCACAACCAACTGGGTAACAAAGAAAAAGTGCATAAATTTTGGCACACATATAATGTACCAAAACCAAATCATGAAAAAATGGGGAATCCGGACACAACAGATAGTAAGATTGAATCAATAAGCCAAAGCCTTCCAGCAACATAAAGCCCAGAACTGCACAGGTTCACTGCTGAATTCTACCAACATGAAGAGATAAGGTCAGAATAGAAGAAAATATAGGCAAAATATGCATCTGATAAGTAATTAATATCCAAAAATATGTTAGAAACGCAAACAATTCAATAGCAAGAAAACCAGTTTAAAGATGAGCAAAGGACCTAAACAGACATTTCTCAAAAGAAGATGCACAAATGGCCCAAGTACATGAAAAAATGCTCAATATCACTAATCAGTAGAGAAATGTAAATTAAAAATGCAGTGAAATATCATCTCATACTTGTTAGGATGAATTTTATCAAAAATTTGAAAGACAGTAGATATTGCAAAGGATAAAGAGAAAAGGAAAATCTTACACACTTGTAGTAATATAACTGAATACAGACATTTTGGAAAATAGTACAAAAATATCTCAAAAAATTAAAAATGCAACTATCATAAAAATCTAGTAATCCCATTTCTGGATATATACCCAAAGACCTAAAATCAGTATATCAAAGGAATGTTTGAACTCTCAGATTTATTGAGCATTATTCAAAATAATCAAGATAGAGAAACAACCTAAATGTTCATCAATGCATAAAAGGATAGAAAAATGTGGTATATACACAAAAGAATATTATTCTGCCTTAAAAGGGAAAAAGTCCTATAATACCTGACCACAAGAATGAATTTGAAGAACATTGTGCTAACTAACCTAGATGCAGAAAGACAAATACTGTGTGATCTTATGTATATAAGTAGATGGTGATTTCTAAAGGTTGGTGGGGTGTTGGAGTGATAGGGTGAGGAGGAGGGAATAAGGAATTGTTGATCAGAGTTTGAGGTTTCATAAAGATAGAAGAAAACAGTTTTGAGATTTTTAAGATCAACAGCACAGCAGTGTGAATACAGTCAATCATAATGTATCCTACTTTTCAAAATACATGAGAATAAATGTCAAATGTCTCACCATAAAAAATGATGGGTAGATGGGCATGGTGGTACATGCCTACAATCCCAGCACTTAGAAGGCTGAGGCAGGAGGATTGCCACAAGTTTGAGACCAACCTAGGCTACATAGTGAGTTCAAAGCCAGTCTGAATTACATAGCAAGACCCTGTCTCAAAAAGCAAAACAAAACAAAACAAAACAAAACAAAAGTGATCGGTAAGCAAGGTGTTGCTTTTTGGTTTTGTTGATGAAACTCATTATGTGTACATATCAAAACATCACAATGAGTCCCATAAATATAAACAATTATAGTTTGTCAATCAAAGATAAAATGAATATTTTTTAGAAATGAAATAATCTCAGTTAAGCCAAAATTAAAGTAAAAATTTCTTCAGAGGTTTGTGCTACTCTGTACATACCCAAAGGGGAAAGGTAAGAGGGCTACCCCTTATAAGCCTTGTTAGGAATATTATATTAGTCATTTTGCCTAATGCTATAATTCTTGGATTCTGCATGCTTGAAAAACTAGCATCATGTAGATGATGTCAAAGACTACTTCCAGCTTAAATAGTAGCTGGGGTCCCCCTTGGACGAGGGCTGCAGCAGCCTCTGGGTGCCTTGATGGCTGAATTCGGTAATTTATTTCCCTAGGCAGCCCTCAATGAACAGGACATCCTGGGACTCTCTTTTCAAAGCAAAGTCTCTCAAATGTATTTGCCCTTCTATATACTTGAGCCTGTGAGCTTGAATTGGCATCTCGCCAACCCCTGAGATACCATAAACTATCCCCTATTTTCCTGATGCAAAGTTCTTGGCTTCTATTTAATGGCACTAATCTTTTCAGCAACCATACTCTCCTTGGCCTTATCAAAATGTGGACAAGTTCTTGCTGAAAAGTAACATATATGCTTCTCCCTAGGACTCAGAATAAGTAAGGTAAACTAAATAAAGACACCCCAAATATGTTTGAGTCCTCATTCCCCCCAAATGTAAATATGCTACTTTGCATGGCAAAAGTTCTTTGCAGATGAGATTAAGCATCTTTAAATGAGGAGATTATTTCATTATCCAGATGGGTCATGTGTAATCATAAGGATCCTTTTGAGAGAAGCAGGAGGGTCAGAGAGAAGGCAGTGAGTCAGTGGAAACAAAAGTTGGGGAGTCCCGGAGAGATTTGAACATCCTACACTCCTGGTTTTGAGGATGAAGGAAAGAGCCATGAACCCAGAATACAAATGACTTTTAGAAGCTAGAAAAAGCAAGAAACAGTTTCTTTCCTAGATCCTCTAGAAGGAATGTAGTTCTGCTAACATCTTGATTTTTCCCAGTGAGTGCCATGTCTGACTTCTGACCTTTAGGACTACATGGTGATTAATTTGTGATGTGATAAGCCACAAAGTTCAATAGGATACTAATATAAGAATAAGTTTTCAGGGAGCCCACTAGGTGATCTTATTATGTGTCCTCTAAAATTTAGAAAACACAGAAGACTGCTGTCTGATGCAACTGGAAAATGTAAAGGCATGACACAGGTTAGCTAACTGCTCTGACATCAGGGTAAAACACGGATTTCTGCTATATTCCAGAGCTGTTCAGACAAAGAATATACAAAAACATCCTAACTACGAAGGATTATCTTAGGTCTAGAGCCACATGCAGGAAAACATCGTGGATATTGGATTTGTGCCGTCACACAACGACTTGGCATTCAGAAGAAATCTGTCCTTGCTTTAATATTCTCCTGACTCTAGTTGGAATTTTTTTTTTCTTTTGCAATGATTTGGATTGAACTGAAGGCTTGGACAAGCTAAGTAAGCACTCTCCCATTGAGCTACACCCACAGCTCTTGAAATCCTTTCTTGGTTTTCAGTAAGAGGCTCTGAATTTTTATTTCATACTGAGTTCTACAAATTATGTGGCTAGTCCTGTATGCTTAGAAGGGGAAGAGATCAACAAAGAGATACTAGCAAGGTGTCTCTGCAGAAGAAGACGCAAGGGAAGCGATGGGTTAGACGCGTAATTGTCCAGGACAAGACTAAAGATCCCAGATGTGTCATGAAAGTGGTTGGAAAACCTCCAAAATACTCAGAAGAGCATCCACTAAAGGAAGAATAAGGTTTAAGTACTAGTCAGGCTCTAAAAAAGCAGGGTTCCAGAGAGCCGTATCAGTCAGATAAGAACTTTAAAAGTTCTTTCTTTTATCTAGCAGGCATGTAAAATCATACCCAGATTGCTGGGGACACTGAGTCAATGTACTTCACATGGAAACAAATGTCAACAGAGCCTCTGTCTTGGTCATTTTCCTCATCACTGGGATAAAATATGGAACATTCATGACTTAAAGAAGAGAAAGGTTTATGGCTCACACTTTCAGTACAAGACAATGTGGCTCCAAGGCAGAAAGGGCATGGAGGAAGGGCCAGAGCAGAGGAGAGCTCCCATGGAGGCCAAGCATTAGAGAGAAGAAAAGAGCCAGGGAGGGAGATCATGTCACAGGAAGCCAGGTCAGGTCCTCAGTGACCTGCCTTTTCTGACTAGACCCTGCCCCCTAACAGCACACTGAGCTGTGAGTTCTTCAGTGGATTAATTCACTGACAAATATAGAGCCCCATAATCCAATCACCTCCTGAACCCACTCTGAGCATGTGAGCCTTCTGGGGAACATTCCGGATCTATATTGTAACAGCCTCCTTCCCCAGTTGTCTTAAGTGGGCCTCCATTTTCAGAGAAGAGAAGACTTAACTCTATACCAAGTTCAGAGTTTGGATTATTGTATGATAGGGAATTCCTTGGCTGCTGGACTGACACATTGTTTTGTAACTGGAAGAAACCAGAAAAAATTATGGGGTTGCAAATTTCAATTTAGAGAAAGAATCAGACCCCATACATAAATAAATAACAATAAATAAATAACCAAACAATTTATAGCTTTGTACTTACTCAAAGCAATGATTATATAACCAAGTCAACATGGAGCGTTAAGGATTGAAACTCTTGTAAGTTTCCAATTTCATAGATATTGTGCACATAGAACATGCGGCATTGCCTTTATAAGCCACACAAGGAGTTAATAAATACAAAGGGGAAAAATCTGCAATATATGATTCCCAATAGAAAAAAACACAAGATAAAGACTTATACTTCCATTCCAAGTGGGTACATAATAATATTTCCTCTGAGATATCTGATTTTAATGTACAGTATGGAAAAGCACTGGGGGCTTCTTCCCTTCTCCCATTCACCCTTCATTGCCCCAGAGTTATAGTTCTCAAACACGATGGCCAAGCCACTGTTCCGTTTAATAGTCTCTATTGCCTCTTTGAGTGTTTTTGAGATGAAATCCAAACTGCTCTTTAGCTTGCCTTGCCCTACCATGCCACACCATGCATGTCTTGCACTTACCACATTTCAGTCACCTCAGAATAATTTAAAGCTTTCCTATAAAACAAGTATTGCTTTTACTTAAATAAAAATTATTCTTATAAGCAATATCTATAAATTAAATTGAATGTGCTGCTCATAGTTTAGCTATATATTTAACTACTACTATTAAAATTCATTTTAAAATTAAAAATTGTGCCTCTGCATTACACCTAAATTATCTGTTATACCATCAATTACCCACGTAAACACAGTTTGTAATGTTCTTTTCTACACGAAAACTATAATGAATTTTTTACTCTTCACTGAGCAGTCTCTGTCTTTGAACTTGTTTTCCTACATGTAGAATGTCTTCCCCATTATATCCTTCACCATAACACTCACCACATTTTCAGGCTGTGAATAATGTAGTGCCCACATGTAGAGTACAAGTTTACCTCTCCTATAAAACTGAGTACTCTGGTCATCTTTGGGTAATCCCATTATCTCCATCAGTATATAGTAAGTCCTTTAAAAGTGCTAAATAAAGAATAATGGAAAACATGGATGAAGTTAATGATAAATCACTTATTGTATAAATATTTGATCATAATTTTATTTCAGTTAAGCCAGACACTGCATATTTTCAATGTATGGAAAAGTTTCTATGATTATCAAATAGCACTAATAGGAAAATGTAAGTGATTCCCTTTTATGTACAGCAGAAAGAACACAGAATTAGAAATCTTGAGAAAATTAGTATAAAGTTATATCAAATTTCAGAGTGAATTCTTTCTAGGGCCTGTGGATGCTGAGTACACCCTATATCAGTGATCTAAATCTCCACCCCTACAGTGTGAATTTTTAAAAGAATTTAGATTCAAAGGCTCTTGTTGTCATTTCTAGGAATCTTCTACTCGATAATCACTTTCTAATTGCAAATGTGAAAAGCAGAAAGTAAAGGTGTAAATTTTAAATAAAGCAAAACTTGATTAAAGCTGCTACCAAGCAACAATAACCTCCAGAGAAACAATATTATTGAGAACGAAAAGCAATGGCACTAACATAATGGGTGGATTGAATAACTGCCCCATTAGAGGAGCTCTGCATTCTAGTTGAAGAATTCCCTTTTCCAGACTTACAGAAGACTAAACTAGAAAATATTCAGGGGTAGAGACATATATCTAGATTTTTTAAAAAATCTTCTCTTTCAATCCCAGCAAAACATTTATTTCCTCTTCCCTGTCTTTTTAATTATGGATGTATTTTCAAAAATGGTTTTAAAGAAGTTTATATTTTTTGACATTTTGTTAATACTAAAAACTGCTAAATGACTACACAAATATAATGTATTTTGGGAGGAATCCTATGTATTGAACTCACAGCCTGATGTTTGCTAAGCTTAGCTCTATCACTAAGCTATAACCTTCATCCCCCAACCCTAATCCCATGAATATATTTTTTAAGTGCTTTTATGTGGAACAAGTGAGGACAACCTGAATGTTAATAAATTCAGCCACAGCTAAACATTCTTTGAGTGGTTAGTGTCTGCCAAGCGCTGGAGTTAATAAGAAAACATAAGCACTGCCATGAGCTGAGCTGTATCCCCCAAAATTCTTGTGTTGAAGTCCTAACCCCAATACTTTACAACGTGACTGGCTTCAGAAATGAGGCCTTTAAAATAATCAAGTAAAAATGAGGTGATACGGATAGGCTCCATTCCAGTGATGACGAATTTTTTTAGAACTTTCAATGATATAAACAGCCCGCTATGGCCTGAGTGCCGTAGGTTTGCCACCATCCAATATGATTGATGTCTTTTTTAAAATGAGGAGAACACAAGACACACACAAGGGAGAACCATGTGAAGACACAGGAAAATACCATCTGCATGTCTCTGAAGGACCTCGGAAGAAGTCCCCCTGCCAACACCTAGATCTTGGACTTCCAGCCTCCAGAACTGTGAAGAAAAAATGTCTGTCGCTCAAGCCACTTGTCTGTCACACCTTGTCATAGAAGCCCTAGCAAATAAAGCAGGCACTTGCCAGGTTCTCAAAAACTTACAATCGAACTGGGGAGACAGGTGGTACAGTAAGGAAGGTTAAGTATGAATATTAGCAGCTTGGCAGAATTTAGGCAGGGATTGAAACAATAATTACATAGGATATTTTGCAACCTGAAAAATGTTCATAACATATTAAAAGAATAGGAAAAATTTAACAGAAAATTTAACAGTATATCTATTCTATGATAACTAATAAAATACAGGTTATAGACAAAGAACAGAAGAAAACTCAGAAAAATACAGTGGGGCTTTTTGTTTGCTTTGCTATGAGGGAAGATCCTTGATGAACTTTCAGTTTTTATGGCTATTGCATAGCAGCAATTTGATAAATTCAAAAGCATTTAATTTTAAAAGAAAATATATTTTGCCAGGTCAAAATCTCCAAACTATTATGTATTAATTTTTAATAAATCCAAATTTCAACATATACATAATTTTTTTAAAAAACCTGGGTCAAACCTGTATCAACTAATGGATACATTTCTTCCTCTGTCTCTGTCTCTGTCTCTGTCTCTGTCTTTCTCTCTGCTTCACATTTCAGTTCAGGTTTCATTTCAGTTCATTTTCATTTCAGTTCACATTTCTGCTTTTGAGAATGCTAAAAGACATATCTTGAAAAGAAATTCAAAGAGAATTTATGAGACTAAAGTTTGTACAAAAAGTCACTAAGAAAACACATAAATAAAATAGCATATTGGAATCTGTATTGAAGGAACAGTACTCCAAAATGAACTTCTGGAGCTTTGCTTAACTGTGAGCCTTAAAAGCAAGCTTATATATAACAATAAGCAAGACCAGTTTGCAAAGGACAAGCCAGGTGAACAGAAAAAGAGCTCCCCATTCTTAGAGGTAGCTGGACAGGCCAAAGCTGGGCAGCTTCCACTTGAGACTCGAAGGACCTGGCCATCCCCACACAGTACTAGGACACAGGCCCCACAAATGGAGCCGGAGTGCCCAGCCTGGAACAGAGAAAGTGTTTGCCTAAAACTTTGCACAAAGATAGCGTTGACCCCAACAAGTGCAATGTAAAATACTTGTCAGCAACAGTTCTGCACAGAGGAAGGGAGTAATAGAAAAATTAAGAAGGGAAACAGCTGCAGCCCAGTGGCTCTGGGTGTTAATCAAGCCATATTCCACACTGTAGGAAGGCTTATATCAAAAACCTTAATTTGCCCCAAAGGCCTTGTTTTTACCTTGATTTAACAATTCTCACTGGTGGCATTGGTGGTCTTCATCCATGCCAGGCCCCAAGTTGGAGGTTCTGCTGCTCCTGCCAGCTTGCTGTTGGTACCCCTTCAAGGAGGAAAGCTCCCCAGGAAGGAGATTTGGCTTTATTTTTATCCCAGTTAAGTCCCTATCCAATCCATTAACAGCTAGGTCCAGGGCATTTCCTGGAGAAGCTGTAACCAGCTGGGGTTAATGAACTCTCTCTATCATTAATTCCTGGGAGAGGCCATTGGCCTGAATTGTTACTTAATTACTCTTCTGTGTACAGCTTCATAAAGCAATGAAATGCCTTCTTTCAGGAAGAAGGGAGATAGTAATGGGGGTCATCAGAGGCCATTAATTTTACAAATAGTTTGTTAGAAACTACAGTAAGTTAAGAAGTCACTCTGGCTCACAAATCAATTCACTGTGGCCCTCATTAAGTAGATATCTGAAACTTCACAGGTTTCCCTGACTCATATACACAAATAGTTCCAAATTACACAGAATCTGGCCAAAATTTACACACATTCAGATATATATAAATATATTCCTCACATTTCCTAACTGATCTGTTCCTACAGTTGTCAAGACAATCTCAGTGGAGACAATTTGACACATCACAGACATTTCCATGTTAAAAACCTCTTGTGAGCAGCCTGTCTTTTAAGGCATTTCTTTCTCCAGAGCTCTTCTCTTTCCCAGAATGGTGGCGTTACGGGTCACACAGGTCCATACACTCAGATTCATTTGCTTACTACTGACCAAATCAAGGGAGGCCATCTATTTAGGTAAAAAAGAAAAAATGGAATTTATTCAAAGCTAGCTCTGAGAAAATAGAGGGGAGGGGCCTCATAACCCGAATTACCAAATCAACTTGTGCAAGATGTTAGGATATTTTACAACAAGAAACAGTAGAGGAGGAATACTATGAGACAATAGACACCTTGATGCTTGTTTCATCCCTTTGGACCCAGACCTCTCCCTCCCTTGACTAAGAAAATGAAATTGGACTTTCACCTCCTGGTGCCAGCATCCTCATATTCTGTTCATTCATCTGGCCAGAGGAGAGGAGGGGTAGTTGTTTATGTGCTAAGTTCAAAGAAGTTTGGAGAAGCCACTTGTCTATAAAGGGAAAAAAATGTGATTTTTTAAAGTTTCTTTCTGCCATGACATTTACAGTGGCAGATGCAGGGAGAAGGTACAAATCCATGGTCCTTCAAAGGGAAAAGCCTGGGTCATTGTGCCTCTATCTGTGCTTTTGCTTCTGCTGGACTGTATTCACCCTGCACACACTAAGTTCTTCCCTTTTCCACCAAGCTTCTTCCCACAGACCCTGACCACTTCCAGGATTGAGACAGCCTAGCTGCTTTCTCCGCACCGCTCGGTTTAAAATTGTGACACCCTGTTACACACACACACACACACACACACACACACACACGCATGCACACACAGCCTTTCCTCTTACCCTTTTCATCTGTTTGTTTTTCCACTGTGTTCTTTTTTTGTATAAAATAAAATTTATTTTGTTGACTTTGTCACTCCTGTGTCCCTCCAACACACACACACACAAACACACACACACACACACACACCCCTACCCCTGTGGGCACCTCCGTTCTATGCTCTAGGTTGCTCCATTCACTCTTTCTCCCCATCCACCTTGCAAGCATAAGTGTTTTTCAGTGCTTCAAATGTTTGCTGTATGAATGAGTAGTTAGTTGGCTATATGGTGGGGTCACGCTGCTAGCCAAAAGACCCCAAGTTCCCATTTTAGTTACACTTGGGCATGAAGGAAGGCTTAGCCACTAGGGAAATGAAAGACAAAGGCTATTCCTTCATACGCCCCAGAAATCAGATCCATGGAACCCTACCACTGCTTAGGACAGGCTCCACTACAACAAAGCCCTCGGACCCAATGGAGGCTCTGATTGCACTAAGGAGAAACCGTTGCCACCCACCCCACTGTGACATCCAGAGTTATGACCTCTCAGAAGGTTCTGAGATTCTACTGAGATTCTTTTCCAGTAGGAAGAGAGTAGGCTTTTCAGAAGCCAATTGACTAGGGCAAGACTGGAAGACAATATACAGCAGAAGGGAAGTAGAGTTTGTAGAAGAAATAGACAAAAAGAGGAAACTTAGGAGCCAAGAGGACCACATAATTTACTTCTTCTTGGTTTTCTGAGCTCTCTTTAATACTGTGTTATTGTCCCAAAGTCCATGTGGAGGCCTGGCAGGAGAGCAGATATATTTCTCAGATGTGTGATGCTCCTATATCCATGCCCTTGGGTCCTTAAGGAGAGCAACTTGGTTTAGAGAAAAGGGGACTTCAGAACAATTGATAACCTTCATTTCTTTGCAGTGTCTTGTATAAATTTACAAGTAGATTTATATTAGTAAGCTATCTCTGAAAGTATCTTCTAGTAGCACACTGAATTTCCTAACCCTATCCCTGCATCCTTATCATTTCCTTACTGAGGTGTAATCAGACTGTGTGCAGAAGAAACAGAAGGTTGGATTTGTTTGTGGGTGAATTAGGGGGATTGGAGGGAAGAAACACGTTAAGTTTAGTTTCTATTTGGGAAGCTTCTATGCCACTTATTCTGTGTTTCATGAATGTATCTATTTCTCTAATTTATTAGATACATCTCTGCTGGAATTTTAGCGAATTTACAATGGAAGACCAAAAGAAAGATCAGCAAGATTATGAGTAAGTAATCATCATTATGCAAAGTCACACCCAAGGACCAAAGTTTGAAGTAGGTCTGTTGCTAATTCTTTCACTCATCTTCTGATTTCTCTCTTCCTTCTACATCCATCCAGCCAGCCCCCATTGCACTATTCCCAAGCATCTCATTCCTTCAAAAGTGATAACTATCGTAAATTCTCCATCCAAGCCAGCTTTCCAGACTAATGTTATGTTTCCCAATATCAGACTATATTCCTTCCCAAAACACAAATCTCTAAGCCTCATGATCCTATTCCTGGTTAATTGCTTTGGAGACAAACCAATGAATTAATTCACAAACAATAAAATGAAAAGTTTATTGAGAGCCTACTATGTGTCAGGAAGACTTCCTAGACTATTCTAAAAGTACGTTTATTTTACTCAGATTTATTTTTTAAAAAGATTCTTGAAAGCTGAGCCTGAAACTTACCTGTGTGTGCTCAGTGGAATGACTGTCAAGCCAAACATTCTAGTAGGCAAAAAGAAGAAAAGGAGAGGTAGGACGAGAGAGGGAAAGATGGAAGTGAGTAGAAATATTTCTTGTCACTGCATAAAACTAGGCCCAACCAGAAGTAATGTACCAGGTGCCTAGATAAAAATACCAATAAAAGTGTATGTCATGAGCAGATTTTGGGAACAATTTAAGAAAAGGTTGCTAAGGGAAACAATTCTCTCCAATGCAAGGAGCTATTTAAGGATGTAGTTTTTCATTAAACCAGTGTGGAGGTACACTATTATTTTGAGCACTTTGGAGGAGAAAACCCAGGAAAGATATCCTTTGTTTGAGTTGAGAAATCTTGAAACAAATTGTAGAACATGATTAAGAAATAAAATTTTTTAAAAATGAAAGCAGAAACCTATGGTCCCAGGAAAAGCAAGGCTGATAAGTGTCTTCTTAATATCCCTCTTGGCCCAGTAATTATTGATCTTAACCCATTTTATTCATTTGGGGACTGAATCTATAGGTCAGAGAAAATGGAAATCTTAAAATTGGCCCAATCAAAGAGGAACATTATTAGTTTGAACACGGACCTAGAAAAGGACATGCAGAGGATAGATGAAGCAAATCAGGAGATGCTTCTCAAAATCCAAGAGAAAGAACATGAGATTCAGAGGTAAGTATCAGAGATTTAAGAGAAAATTTTTAGTCCAAAGGAAAGGGGTGAGAAGAAAAGGCAAAACTGAATTTTTGCACTTGCTCTAGAGACCTCTATCCTGTGACGCAATAAGTGTCTTCTTCATTTTGGGGCATTTCTCTCTTGCTAGAACACTGAAACTGCAAATTTCAAATAGATTATTTACAAGCTGGGTAATATTTACCTGAGTTGAGAGAACATTGGGGTGTTTGGCATGGAAACCAAGGCAGATCTTACTTTGCATGCTTCAGAAGTGATTCTGATTTCATGGATCCAGTAAAGACGGGTTTCCAACTTGAAGTACGCACATGTCATTATTGAAGTGTCTTTAGAACTGACATCTATGTTTTATCAGTTCCAAAAATGCCAATCATGAGTCATCCATCATTCTTGTGTCACACAGGTTAGAAAGTGAGATTACCCAGATGGGAGATTCAGCAAAAGATGAGGAATGGGAGAAGGAAAACCTCACTGTACTGGAAAAAGAAAGAGCCTTGCAGGAGTTGGAGGAAAAGACTGCCAGACTCGTAAGTGTGAAGCTGCGAAGAGTCATTCAGTAGGTTTCATTCTTCATTCTGTCTTTCTACAACTTTCAGGCCAGCTTAGTCTCCCCTTTTTACATGCAAAGCCATGATGGAGTGTGTCCATGCAAGGAAGGGAGCAAGTGGAGGGTGGGCTTTCTTTGGTGATATTCAATGTTGGGAAACCCCACAAATGGAGATCTACATTCCTGCTGAGTTGGTACAACTTAGCTTGTGGTTTGATCTCGAGATCTACTTATACCATACACGTGAGATGGAGTTACTGCTGGAAAATATTGCTGGAGTGAAATGGACAGTAGTCAGCTGCATTGGAACAGGTGATGATGATGTACCAATGCAGACTTACACCTTTGCTTCTTTCTCTCCCCAGGAAAGCAAGAACGAGACTCTGGTCCATAGTATAACAGAACTGCAGAGAAAGGTGTGGTGGAGCTCTGTGTTCCCCAGTGTCCCCACAGCACCCTCATTAACCTAAGAGGCAAGAGAGGGAAGAAACCCCTGGATCAAAGAGGCCTAAGCTCAAAGGGTACTACCTGTGACCCACTCTCCTAAGATTGAGGCTCAGTCCTGTAAGCCACCATTTTTGTCAGTGAACAAGTGGTAAAAGGACTGCATGAGATACTGAGTGATCCTAGGCATAGTTTCTTTGTTCTCTCACAAAAAAATAGATTCCAACAGATGCTCTGTAGAAATGATTAACGGGCACCTTCATGCTAAGGGGTTAATTTTACTTTCAACAGAGACTTTAAAATGCACAAACACAGCTAACTTAATCCCCAGTGATTTCCTCTCCCTCAGCTAGGCATGGCCTCTACCTCAACCCCTGTTCCAAGAACAATGGGCTTCCTGTGGTCGCCCTGCTCTCTGACCCATTCCCTGAACAGCCCTGCAGGAATCAGGAGTCCATGGGAGTATCTTGTCTTGAGTGGACTTCAACCTAAAACTAGTGAAAAGAGAATAGAGGTAGAATAGAGGTATTTCCACAGAACATCAAATATCTCCTAAAGGAGCATGGTCTGACATCAAACTATAATTACCGATCCACACACATCAAAGCATGTCCTGGACTTCTCAACTAATTTACTTAATGTATTTTTATTTGAAATATATATTTTTATTTGAAACTGTAGCTTGCAATGAAATCAAACAAGATAACCAAGTGTGAACAATGTGATCTGGACAGAACCCCAGAAGACCTGCAGGTAAATGGAAAAAGTATCCTGAATGAGGTTGGACTGGGTGACCAGGAGACCGGCTGTCCAATCAGAAGAGAAGGCAAACTTGAAATAGATGTTTTGAATTTTTCTCCCATGTCAGGTTTCAGCCTGAGCTACTAAAGGCTAAATTCTCCTCCTCTGCCCTCAGTAAATAATTTCACTCTGAAGCCAGATGGCTTGTTCTGTCTTCTGTTAGGAAGAGCAGGATGCCAATGCATATGTAATAATTCAATCAATTGAAAAATCCCTCATTTAAATCCTAGCTCCAGCACTTAATTTGGGTGTGTGTGAATTTGGGCAGTGTAATCACTCCCTTCCAGCCTCAGTTTGAGGATAAAATGAGATTGTGTATAAAATATTCTTTTTTCTTGTGGATGCTAAGCCCTCACAGAGTCACATAACTTTTTGATCTAAAAATCTGGCTGAGATCTATAAAGGAATTCACCAGCTTAATAGTATGCTTGCTTCAACCCCTTAGGACTCACACCTCTGGCTGAAACTACGTCTCTTGGAATATTTGGCTGACTAGCCCCAGATGTAATAGATAGACACAAAAATTGCTACTATGACCCTTCTGCAAGCCACCATGGCCTGGACAACTGAAGTTTAGTCTCCTAACCATCCTCCCTGCTTCTACTCTTAATCCTGACCAAGCCATCTTCCATACACACAAAAAAATCTACTTTTAAAAATGTAAATCAGATTGTGTGTTGATACTTCAAGCCCTCTCCTGGTTTCTTGTTGCAATGAAGAACCAGACTGTCTCTTCAAGCTGCAAAGTCCTACTTAATCCAGTCCTCCTCTGCTTTTCCCACTTTTCCTCCCACTACCAGAAGCCTTACTTCATGCACACCAAATTCATCCTCTCTCCAATTTTGACTTGGCAATACCTCCCCAGGGAATATATTTCTTCCAGATCTCCATCTTACTAATATTTATCATTTAGATTTCAACTCAAGTATTACCTCACTGGACCACTATTACATCATCCCTTCATATCACCACCACACACTAAATTGTATTGTAAGCTGTTTTTAATTCCTTTGTATTGCATACCATCATTGTGTTATTTGTTATGACCCCCAATTAGATGTCACTCTGTGAGGTTGAAGAATCCGTCTGTTCCCCACTGTTACCTCAGTACTACCACACACACCTGAACCCTTCATGCCCACACACACTGGCTGATAAAGAACAGTATTTTATGCATTTATGGAAAGAAGCTGGAAGAAGAAATGTGGAGGGGGGTAAAGAAGTGAGCAAAAGCCTTGAATTCTGACTGACTTATAAAAGCAAAAGAAGAAGCAAAGTTTTTCAAGACTGATTTTATTTCCAAAAGAAAAAGCTAAGTGAGACAAGAAAGCCAAGAATTAAAGTTTAGGGGTGAGACTAGGACCAGATGAAAGCTATACGTGGAGGAGTAGGTTCACCAAGAAGTTTCTAAAAGCACTAGATGGTTTAACTTCTCCATCAAAAAGACACCTGAAATTGTGTCCTCATACTTTTCAATAGCCTGGGAGGTAATCTTTGAGATAAGAGGGTATTTTCACCTTCCTGAGTTACTAGCCTCCTTCCTTTTCTGTAGGTTACATTACAGCAGCTGGAAGCTTCCTGTGCAGACCAAGAAAAGAAACTGATCAAGGTAAAACAAGGACTTCAATGTTACTTCTCCCCAGGAGAATCTAATACATCCCATAAATGACTGACTTATAACCAGTTTTCTGTGTGAGGGTCTTTTTGGGAACACCAGGTGGTAAGAAAAGATGAAATGCAAACGCCCTCCCCCACAGCACCTTCCTTTACATTTTACAGGTTCCATCCTATCCTCTGTATCTTTTTCTCCCAACTGACCCCAAATAATTCTCATTTGGACTATGAAACACAATTTATAAAGCACCTCCAAAACAAAATAAATTTGTATGTACAGCAAAAAAATAAATAGAACAATTAGAAAACTCCATGTGAGTCTGTGACACAGGAGAACACATGTTAATTCCTGTTCTTATAGCAATTTACTGAGAAAAATGTAAGATCCAATTTTGGTTTCTCAGGTAATAGAAGACTATGCATTTGTAGTCCAGCTCTGTGAAGACCAAGCCCTCTGCATAAAGGTACAGCTTCTTGGGCAAGGGACAGAAAAAGGGTTGTTAAGGGACAGGATGAAATGGAACGAGGCTGTTCAAAAACTACTATCTAGAGGCATTTTAGCTTTTTCGTGGTGGTGCCACGAAGGAATCTTTAAAGTTAGCAGCACCCCGTCACCATTATCACTTTATTCTTCCTTGACTCCCCAGTCATCCCACCCTGTAATGAGCACTTCGACCTATTTCCAATGTCAGTGATGAAGTGTAGTCAGAGATCAGGAGCAGCAGTGTGTGGGGTCTATGGAAGCAGAGAAAGTGATAGGGAGAATATCAGACATTAATGTTGTAGTGTAATAAGTGCTTAGGGTAGGTAGAGACCATAATATTCAGTCAAATAAATCAGGCATGCAAGCCTAAATATGGGAAAATTTCTCTTACATGAGAAACTCAAAATATGAACAAAGAGCAAAATAAAAGATAATAGAAAGTATGGCGGTAGCTCTTTCTCTAACAGAAGGGGATCAAGTGATAGAGGGAAGAGGACAGGAGGAAAGGGGGATGGAAAAAAGCATTAAATGTGTTTTGCACATGTATTAACTCCACACAAGGAATATAAATATTAGGTACTGCAACTATGTATGCATAAAGAAAAAATTTCAAATAACGCTTATATTTTTAGAAAAACATATTATGTAAGAAGTAACTGTGGCTTCTTTTCCCTTCTTTGAAGAAGTACCAGGAAACCTTGAAGAGAATAGAAGAAGAGCTAGAGACTCGATTCCTTGAGAGAGAAGTGTGAGCTTTGGCAAACAAAAGAACACCGTGGTTTAGTGGTAACTCCTCCTGCAGCTCAGTCAGAGCGAGAGTTCACAGCCTGGTTCCTCTCTGCAACACATTTCCCCTCTGTTAGTGATCCAGTTGAGCCCTGCTAGACTACACAAACTAGAATTCCAGCCCTAAAAAGAGGCTACACAAATACACCTTCCTTAATAGTTGTATTGCATTATTATTTGGGCTTGTATTATGAGCAGAAACATGTATTTTAAAAAATGTGTAGGGGCAGGAACCTTGACGGGATATTCCTTACATTTCAAGAAAGGCCCTGAAAGTAGTATCATTCTCTTTCCCCAAATCTGTGGAAATCACCCATCCAGGAAAGAGTTGAAACTCATCTCTAGACACCCTGCAGATACACTATTATGAAACTCAAAACTGTCCACTATATTAAGCTCTGAATATGATAATCAGAAATGAGAAAGTGAAAGCCCTCATTCCTTGAGTTTGTTAAGAGTATAAATGGTACAAAACCAAAATCCTCACCTTCATTTCTTGACACTCTTTTTATGATAAAACTTAGTCAAAATATATTACCATTTATTAAATAGCTATTGAATAGTCAAGCAAAGTGGTATGCAGCCTCTAAAAAGGTCAAACACAAACTGTGGCCTGGAAACCAGGTTCCTGGGACCTGGGGGTCCTTGCTCCTAAAAGACACCTCCAAGTCTCTAGGATCTTCTCTGAGCATTAAGGAAGCTTGACTGTTAATTAAGTGAAGATTCTAGTATAGAAATATGTAAAAATCTCCATGCTAACTGATAGGTGACTACTGAGTACTTGAAAGAGACTAGTGTGATGAAGGAAATAAATTCTCATTAATTTAATTTAATTTAATTTAATTTAATTTAATTTAATTTTTTAAAGAGAATAAAACCAAACAAAACAATAAAACTAATCAGAACAGAACAATGATAGCGATACAAGACTCCAAAACAAGATAATAAGAAATCAACAATGTCTACCATAATTAATGTCTCATTTTCTTCAGAATAGCTGTCCATACCATCAGACATAATAAAATCAAGCAAAACAAAACAAAACCAATCAAAACAAAAGAATGAAAGCCTTACAGGACTTCAAAGCCAGATAATAGGAAATCAACAATGTCCACCGTAATACAGCCCATACCATCAGACACAATAAAATCAAACAGAACAAGACAGAATTAAACCAAACCTAACAAAACTAGGAAAACAACACAGGAATTCAAAACAAGATAATAGGAAATTAACAATGGCTACCACTTTCCCTTTTCTGATATTTCCTCCTCTATCACTTTCATAATATCTGTTATATATTTTGGATTCCACTAATTCCTCCAGTTTTTTATGCTAGGAAATAACACAATGTTCACCCATATGAGTCTGCACCATTTCACCCATGAGTGTGATCTCAAGTTGCATCCATTTACCTACAAAAGCCTTGAGATTATCCTTCTTTATAGTTGAGTAGCTTTCCATTGTTTGAAAATATCATATCTTTCTTATCCATTCTGTGGTTGATGGGCAAGCTAACCCTGCTTATTTCTGGTTTCCTGTCACATGGAACATTGCTTTCTCTCCTTTCGGTGTATGAATTTCCTTTTGAGTTAAATGTGTTTCTTGTATACAGCACATTGATGAATATTGTTTCTTGATGCACTCTGCCTTTGTTTCTTTTTATTGGTGAATTGAGGTCATCTATATTAATGGTTACAACCAGCATGTATTGGCTCACCTATGCCATGCTATCCTCCTGCTATTGAACCCTCACTTTTCCCCTTCATTCAATTGCCTGTCCTGTTTGGCAATCTTCATTTGCTGCTATTCCTGGGACCGTGGTCATCTTTATCTCTTTCAAGAATATTCTTCAACGCTCTTTGTAGGGTTGGTTTGGTGCTAATCAATTCCTTCAGTTCTTTTTCATCATAGAAGTATCTTATTTTTCCATCAATTTTGAAAGATACTTTTGCAGGATACATCAATCTCAGTTGGAACTTGCTTTCTTTCAGGATTTGAAACACTTCACTCAAAGCACTTCTTGACTTGATAGTTTGTGGTGAGAAGTCTATCATGATTCTGATGGGTTTTCCTGTATAGGTGATCTGTTTCTTTTCTCTAACAACTTTAATATTCTGCTCTTGTCCTGAATTTCTGGAATCTTGATTATTATATGTCTGGGTATAGATTTATTTTGGTCATGGCTAGTTGGAGTTCTATATGCCTCACATATCTGTATGCCAGGTCCTTTTCCCATGTTTTAGAAATTTTCTGCTATTACTTCTGTAAATAGTCTTTTTATGTCATTTATGTTGGCCCTCACTTTTTTGCTGACATGTATTACTCTTAAATTATTTTTCTTTGCATCATCTTGTAGCTGTTGAATTGTTATTTCCTGAGTCCTTGTTATTTTTAAGAGATCTTTTCTTTTGCAATCACTAGCTGCAATCTTGTCTTCAAGATCTGAAAGTCTCTCTTCAGTCTCTTTCAAGCAGTTTTGCCAGCTTTCAATGAGATTAATTTCCTGGATATCTCTTTGAATCTGTTTTATGCTTTGTAATTCCTTCCTATATTGTTCATTCAAGGTTTTTATCTTTTTCCTATGCCCCTCTTTTTTTTAATCTATGTCTTCTTTAGATATGCTCAGCAATTCTTTCATTATGTTTGTGATTTTTTTTCTTTTACTTGAGATATTATTTCTGATGTGATTACTTTTACAGCCTCATGAAGTTGTTTCTTTACTTTAGTTGCTATCCTTTCAGAGATTTCAGGTGTGTAACTTCTGTTTTCTTCCATGACTGTATCTCCCAGACTTGTTCTGTGTGGGTTGGAGGTCTGAGATTGCCTTTTGCTCCTTTGTCTTGACATTCTCCTGGGTTCCTCCCAACAAGCCCATTGTGGGATCCCAGGTGCTTCCCATGTGGGCTGCCCCTCCGCAGAGCAGGGGAATGGGCCAGGCACCTGGGTTTCTTCAGACCCAGGTTCCCAGGGAGGCAGTAGGGTGTGGGGAAGGCTTTTCCAGACCTGTATGGCTACACTGAGGTTCCCCAAAGGCCATGGGTGCATAGCAGGGAGGCTGCTTCTTCTCTCAGCCTGTGTGGCTACGCCGAGACTCCCCCATTGGCAGCAGGCACACAGTGACGTGTTTGTCTGATTCTCCCAACCCACACTGGCTGCCCACGGGAAGCAAGTCTCTGATGGTGGTCTGTGGGCACACAGGGCATATCTGGCTGTTTCTTCCTGTCCATGCTGGTTACCTGAGAGAAGTAAGCTTCCCAATGGCAGCATATGCTCAGGGGTGGGCTTGTCTGTTCTCCCTGTCTGTGCCGGCTGCCCTTCCTATGGTGGCAGGCACCAAGGAGTAGGTCTGTCTGCTTCTCCCTGCCCATGCTGGCTGCCCACAGGAGGCAAGCCTTGTAATGGTAGTGGGCACACAGGAGCCAAATTTAATTTGATTCAATTCAATTTAATTTAATTTAAATAGCCACATGGAGTCAGTTGACACAGCATCAAAGAATGCACCTTTAGATGATAAATCTGTCTTTTAATCACCATCCTGTTGTATGACTACTTGAATCCTATTCCCCTTTCTTGGTTCTTTTTCCACTAGATCAAAAGTATTGAACATGGACTCTGTGAGGAGAAGGTGTGAAGGCCAAAATAACGAAGTAAGTGCACAGTACTGTCTTCAGCTCCTCTTACCATCACTGGCTTTCAAGGAGTTTCCAGAGAATATAAGTCATCAAATACACACCCAATTTTCTCATGTGCATTTTCCACAAATTCTGTATTATTCCAAAGCATCCTACTCCTAAAACTACAGACAAGATGCTAAGGAACAATTGACATTCCCCACTTAAGGCCATAATGAATGACAGATTCTCCAAAAACTAGCCTGAGACCTAAGAAAATTCAGAATGGGAGCAAGGAGGGGATGCTCTGTAGAAAGAAGGTCAGTATGTGGCACCCACTCCACCCTTCCCAGCTCCTGAAGGCATGGTGCTCTTTCCTGCAGATCCCAGTATAGTACCTGATCATTCATACACAGAGTCCTACACATCTGTCACCCTCTCATCAGAGTTGGCCTAGGAGCTATCACATATGAAGTATGATCAGAAATTTCAGTTAATGTTAGAAATATTTTTAAATGTATTATGTAAAAGACACATTGCTATGAATCTCTCATCATTTTTGTTACTTTTTGAAATAGCTCTGGAAGCGTCCTCTTTTGTGAGTATCTTTAGTTGTGCTGTCATGGCCACAGAGATGTCCTGTATCAATTCTAAATGTTCACCTTCCATGGTCATTTTAACTTTGAGGAAGAGCCAGAAGTCACATGGTACCAGATACGATGAATAAGGTGAATGAGGACACACCCTACTGTTTTTATGAGCCTGCCTTTGCACTGGATGACACTCAGCAGCTGCATTCCCTGTAATTTTTATCATGACTGGTAAAGACATGAAAGAGGACTTCCAGAACTGCTTCAGCAAAAAGATGGACTAAGTGTGTTCAAAGGGAGGGAAGAATTTAAGTGTGTTCAAAAGGAGGGGGGAAATTCGAGAGGAACTAATGGCAGTATAGCCTTTGTTGTAATACTTATCTCTTTTTAATTTAAGTATTCAGCATATTTTTCTTTCTTTTTTGTGTGTTTTTTAGTTTTTGATATTTGGTTTTTTGAGACAAGGTCTTGCTATGTAGTTCAGGCTGGCCTTGCGCTCACTGTGTAGTCTAGACTGCCCTTGAACTCACAGTAGTCCTCCTGCCTCAGCCCCCTGAGTGCTGAAACTACAGGTATACACCACCATAGCCAACTTCACCATATTTTTCAATCACATCTTGGAAACAATTGCTTCTTTATGATACAATTTCATGTGCATATTTAACATCTAAGAAATACAACATCACAAAAAAATTGAAGGAGGCAGCATTCCCAAATATAGAGCACCAAGCCTGGTATCTTATAATAGTAAACATACAGGATTAAAAGATAAACTTCTGCACCTGGTATAGTAGTGTACATCTGTAATCTGGGAAGGCTAAAGCAGAAGGATCACAAATTCAAACTCAGTCTTGGAAAATTAGCAACTTGTTGAGAGATTCTTTCAAAAACAGATAAATGTTTGTTGAAATCTAATTTTCTCATTTATATTGACCAGAAATTTTATACAATCAAAATAACTATTTTAATAATATCAACAAAGACTCCAAGTGTGCTCTAAAAGAACATACAAGTTATTGACCATTATCCTAGTATCATCCAAGTGTTTGAGTTATGCTACAACATGTCCATGGTAACTGTAGGTCCCGTTGTCCTAAACAAGTTATTGTGACTCCCAAGTTTATATGTTCCACTCTGCAAAAAAAAGTGCCCTAAAATTAACAGGACCCAGCTTTCTAGAGTCAACCAAAGCGTATTCAACCATCTGTACCCCCTGGCTCATCAAACTATTCCTTCTAACCAGCTATCAAAGAAAAAGCAGAACTTTCATCATTAAGCACATCAGCTGGATTAATCATTTTTTACTTTGGTGGGACAAAGTATCCAACACTCACAAGTTGAAGGAGGAAATGTTTATTTTGGTCACAGTCTATAGTTGGCTTGCTCAAAAGCAGGGAAGTGTTGCAGAGGGTGTGGCAGAAGAGAAACAGCTCTTGTCAAGACAGGCAGAAAGCAGCAAGTAGCAGGCCTTCCTTTCCCTTTTTATTCCACCCAGGCTACAAGCCTATTGATTCATATCACCCACACCTACGGTGAACTTTCTCATTATCCACACCCAGAACTATACTAAACCAATCAATGGACTAATCCAATTACCACACACCTCTAATCCAGCATCGCACAGACACAATACTCTCACCTCCCAAAAGCCACACTTATGAGCCCACAAAGCTTTGGGGGGACGTCTAGATATAAACCTTAACAGTGACCCACTGATGTTTAAATAAGTTCACAGAGAGGCTACCCAAGCAATTGACTATCTGGCATTCCACATAACCTCGCTTGAGCTGTAGACCTGAATTCATAATCCAGAAAATTTATAATTCTAATTCTGTGAGCTTTATTTCTACAACTATAAAATCTAATCATAATTTATCTCCTTTTTTATATCAAAAGGAAGTTAAAACCACAAATAAATAAGTGAGAAAATATTTTGGGAGAGAAATGCCTCTGAAATCTATAAATCCTCATTTTTACATTATTATAGCTTTCAAAACTTACCTCTTAGGAAACGTTTGTGAAATCTACATAACCTGGAAGGTGCTCCACACTAGTAGGTACACAAGTAGAGTTTACAGAGCTAAGAAGCCAGAGGATCCAGTGTCCAAGCCCAGTCTAACCACTTACTAACTATACAAGCTCCCACATCATACTAAATCTTTCTGCACCTTAGTTTATTCATATTAGTCTGTAAAATGGTAATAAATATAACAGTAGTAAAAAATGTGTAAAAGACTTCCATCTTTGAAAATTATGCACACTTACCCATAGGAAAAGAATTTATAAAATATTTTCTAAATATAACATTTCATGAATACCTCACTAAATATTACTTGACAGTGATAATAGCTTCCAGCAATTCCCTATTAATCAATGTTTTTTCTTCTTCCAGTGTACTTCTGTCCCCCAAATGGCAACATGGTTGGGTAAAAGGTAAGCAAAATATCTTCATGTAAGCTTCCTGGAAAACTAGGAACACTATTTATCCAACTTGGCAGAAAGCAAAATGTAGATAAGAAATACTTTATACACACCCCCCACACGCACAAACGTTAAGTCAGCAAACTAGTGTCATCAACTACATTTCTCAATTCTAGTGTTATGACTTCATTAACCAAGGCAAATTAATCTCATCTTTCCAATGTGATAAGCCAACAATCTAGTAAAAAAAAAAAAAGAAATCTGATCACTTAAGAATAGATGTGGTGAATCTTGTATTTCTTCACTTTTCCTTTTGACAATTTGAATTAGGCTGGTGTATGTGGTTTCCCAGTAGCAACATTTCACTAGAAATGGATTAAAGTGCTCCAAGATGCAAGTTTACCACTTTCTGAGAGCAGATAGAAGAGAGAGAAAAAAATGATTGCAAAACAAGCACCTACTAGTATCCCACACATACTAATGTCTCAAAAATGCTGGTTATACTGAGAAGGAACTCATGATTCAAACACTTGAGTGGATATTATTCCTGAGGAAATCACTGAGACAGCAAAGAAAAATTGGTATTCATGAAGTTTCTACACTTTCAAGAAAAGGTCAAATTATGTTCAATATGATCTGTTTAAGAAAGTATAAAGAAACATATATTCAAAGTGGTATGAAATATGATTACAAGAGTTCCATCAAAACAGTTAACATGAAATTATTGATGTTAAAGACCAGCTCAAATTGTCTGAGAAATTTGCTTAAGAAGAACACTCCTTTATACTAGATAAGTGAAGTATTATATAGTCAAATATCCTTACACAACACTTTTGTAAGAACTAGCAGAATTTTCCCCATAAAGCCTAGGCTTCCTATAGCCCCAAAACCCAGCATGAAATTGCTTAGGTAGGATAAGGATTAATCATTCTGAAGAGAGCTGGTGTCTGGAAGGGAACCTAACAAAGACATGCTGCAACTCTAGCTCATGACATCTAACTCTAAACATCTTGCTTTTGATTATACGTCTACACCTTGCAGGGTGTTGGTATACTGGGTAGTAACTCAAGAGAGGAAAACTAAGTTATTTCTTGGATTTCTCTGGAAATGTAATCCCAGAACCTTCCCATAAACACTGTATTCAGTCTGAGGGATAGAGGTGGGGAAAGGTTTGTAAACCTTCTATTCTAACTCTGCCTAATCTGCTGTACTAAAATAAATTCTGGCTCCTGTCACAAAGACAACCGTAGAAGAAAGCTAGAAAAAGCTGATGAGGAAGGGATCATTTTTGACAGAAAGTAAGCAGTGAATTTGTCCTGAGGCAGGAGGCAGCCTGGCATAGCTGGGAAAGGATAATCTAGAGAAGGAAATGGTAGAGGCTTGTTTGTGGAAATTATTTTAAAACCAGAAGGGCTAAATAATTAAAGAAGAAATCAAGATTGCCAGAGAAAAGTTTATAGAAATTTACTAGGAAATTTTAAAGATAATATGAATGAAATAAGAAAAATATCAGGATAGTGGATAGCAAATTTTATATCATAGACATCAATTTTCTTCAGATAATTAGTACATTCAAGTCAATTCCAATCAAACTTCCCAAAAGGTTTTTCACAGAATTGAATAGAAGGATCCTAAAATGTACTATATATGGAAGAATAAAGAGCAAGAATAACCTAGATAATTTTAAAGAACAAAAAGTGTGGAACATACCCTTCTAGGATATCAAGTCTTACTGTAAAGTGATAGCAATTACAGTATTGTGGCAACTGGTAAAGAAATGGGAAAGTTGACC